>JAAMXP010002052.1:8291-37104 GCA_019693395.1 Ettlia oleoabundans | reverse complement strand
TGACGCGGGGGGGGGTAGGGTGGGGTGGGAGGTCAGCTAAGGCATGCTCCCGCTCATTTTTCTCAAATGGTCGCCACATCAGAAGCTAGATGTGCAACTTGCAGCAAGGGTAATGCATGCCAGAGCAGACAGCCACTCGGTTTCCGCCGTGGCGGCACTGATACTTGCAATGGTTGCTGGAAGCACAGATAGCACAGCACAGCATGGGTGGTACAGCACAGCGCAGCGTGAGTGGCGCGGCACAGCACGGCACAGCACAGCACAGCAGCAAGCAGCTTGACTCACTGCTGTCCTGCAGAGCGTCCATCACATCAGGAGTGATTGAAGCCACGGCCCCTTTCCCCGCTGCCGCTGCTCCCATACCAGCGGGCACTGGCGTGCTTGCATCCCCAGCATTGCTGTTCGGAGGCGGTATTGCACTGTCAACATTACCCTGCTGCTGCTGCTGCTGCTGCTGTTGCGGCTGATGGTGGCGGTTCTGCTGCTGTTGCTGCTTGTCGTTGCCGTCGTCCGCACTTGGCGCTACAGCAGGAAGCAGGGCTGCCTGGATCCCTGTCGCCAGCGCAGCCACAGCAGGCACAGCACAGCGCAGCATGGCCTGCTTGCATGCAGTGTTGGCCAGCAGGGCGGCGAGCGCGGAGCCAAGCAGGAGCGACTGCTCCACGCCCCCGCTGCTGCTGGCACAGCCGCCGCTTCTGTCGTCGGCACCAGCGTTACTTGAATCACCAATGCCACTGCCGCTGCTGCTTCTTTTATTGACTTTCGCCAGCTGTGCTTCAGCCAGGTCAGCGATCCGTGCAGCCGCCATCTCTGCAAAGCTCTCCTGCAAACAACCTTGCTCCTGCTTGGACGACTGCTGGCGTTGCTCCCCCTCCTGACCTTCCAGCTGCTGCTGCTCCTGATCCTGCCCTCCCGGCTGCTGCTGCTGCTGCTGCCGCTGCTGCTGCTGCTGCTCGTGGCGCTGGCACTGCCCCTGCTGCGCCACCAGCTTCGGGCGCAGCGCGGACAGCAGCTGCTTGTGCAGCGGCCGGCTGTTGGGCAGAACCAGCAGCTCCACCAGCAGGCGCTGCATCACACATAGGTCGGCTCGCCACTGCTGCTGCTGCTGCTCCTGATCCTGCCACTGCTGCTGCCCTCCCTGTTCCTGCTCCTGCTCCTGCTCCTGCTGTTGGTGGCTCGGCTCGGCAGGCTGCTGCCCACCTTGCTGTGCCACCGGCTGTACCACCTGCTGCGTGCCAAATTGCACAACGTAGGAGCACAGCGGCCTTAAGGCCTCCACTTCTGCGACCAGAAGATGAGGGAGGGAGATATGGTGATGATGATATGGTTTTTGGATAGAGACAACGGCCGATTGGGTGGCTTTCTCGAGCAAACTTGCTGTTTCAAAGCCAGCCGCGTCTTGTGGTGCAAGAGCAACCGGGTGAGGCAGGCAAGCAACAGACTGAAACAATGCGATGCTTCACATAAACGCACCTGCATATGTGTTGCCCTGCTGGAGCAGGCGTTGCAGCAGGGCGGCAAAGCGGCGAAGCTCGGGGGAAGGGGGCGGACAGGCGCTGTTGGCGCTCGTGCTGCCATGCCAATCAGCAGCTAGGGCGGCCACCTGCAGAGATGCATGGACACAGAACATGTGAAGGTTATCAGGATGGAGCCAAGACAGAGCTGCAGCACAAGGCAAGGCTCGTGCTGATAGGCAAGGTGGCATCGCCCAGCAGCGACGGGAGTGGCGGTGGCAATGTGACGGCATGCGGGACCCTTGCTCATGCATGCAGCAGTTGCGTATTGCGCTACACCGAAATACCCCAAACAACCGGTCTGCGGCACCAAGAGCAGTTGCAGCTGTGAAATCGCATGCACCGCATGGAGCAGGCGACAGACCAATCGCAACGTTACCTCAGCATGATACGCCTCTGGAACCAACAGTCCGCTTCCCTCATAGCGACGAGCCTTCTGAACCTTTTTGAGCTTGGTCGCGACCATTGTGCTCGGTGTGCGAGCACCTGTGATCAGGACATCCTACGCCGCGGTTGCACAAGTAAGATACTCAATTGTGTTTGAACAGTCTTCTGGCGGGCACAGTCATCGCCACGTCGACACCTGAGCGCTGATTTAAGCACCTGCGTCTCCAAACCCCCCATGGATTGCCCATATGGATCGCCGCACCCAAACTAAACCCCTCAGGCAGCTGGGAGGGGGCCGGGGCCCGCTGCAGCTGCGAGTCTTGCTAGCGCTTGTGCTTGGCTCGGCTGCCCTGCTCATCATCTTCACGCTAACCTTGAGGGTGGGTTTTGTTAGTCGGATCCATGGTTGCAGTCGCAGTACCTGCAATGCACAACACCACCTTGTGTCGCCCGCCAGGCACCCCACGGAGCTCGGTATGCTGGCGATTTTGTGGCTTTCTATCGTCACTAGCCCACGTCAGGCTTGATATCAGTTTGCTTCGATCATTTGCAAGTATTGTTAGACAGTCCGCCCGACGCATATCACGCCACTGTGGCAAAATGTCACATGTCCCGTCCTCCCTTGAATCACCTCGCAGCTGCCGCGCCACACGTTGCTTCTAGAGGAAGAAATCGCAAAACTTTTGGGGGCGCACCAGGAGCCCTGCCCCTGCCAGCAAGGCCCCGGCGGCGCACCCAACTACTGCCGACTGGGATTGCCGCCAGACGAGCAGGCAGCAGCAGATGGCGCCAGCAGAAATATTTCAGCTGGCACACAATCAGATGGCGGCAAGACTACGTCCGCAGCTATAGCAGCCACCACAGAAGCAGCAGCCGCAGCAGCAACAGGCAGTGCCTCAACAAGCAATGCCGATGGCAGCAGCAGCGGCGGCACCAGCAATAGCAGCAGCAGCACACCCCAGCATCGGCTAGCGGTACTCATTCCGTACCGCGACCGCCTCGCGCATCTGGAGGTGCTGCTGGCCTCGTTGCGGCCCCACCTGGCCCGCCAGCAGCGGGCGCACGATGTGTTTGTGATTGAACAGGTGTGGTTCCTGGTGGGTGTGGTAGGTGTGCATCTCTTGTTGAGAGCTGGGCATGAAATGCTGGGTGGCTGGCATGGGAGGGTACAAGTAGGTGTTGTGTCGGCAGGATATGGGCAAGGGTGGGGCATCGCTTGTTGTGGCTGGGAAGGGCGACCAACCAGCAAGCCAGCAGGCCAGGCAGCCGATCAACCCTTGCCTCCCATCCCGCCTTCTGCCCGCCTGCCTGCCCCGCCTGCGTGCTTGGCCCCTGCCCGCCTTCTGCACCCCTGCCTGCCTGCCTGCCTGCCACCTGCCCATGAAGCCTGCTGCCTTTGCCCCTCTGCAGGCCGACGGCTACCTCTTCAATCGCGGCCTGCTGCTGAATGCCGCAGCACTGCTGCTGCAGGGGAGCAGATACGACTATTTCTGCTTCCAGGTAAGGTTCACTGCTTCTCGTTTCTTGGGCTTTGATAAATTTAGAGATGAATCATTTAGAGGTTTGGTTTGAATCATTGAAGGTTAATTTAGAAAGCTGGGCCACGGGCATCCAGGCTGCTGCTGCTGCGTCCACCTGCAGCATTCTCACCACCGTTTGGTATCAATCGTTAGCATAGCCTGCGCTTTGCAGACTGCTTCAGGCGGCCTTGCCTCGCCCTCTCATTTCCCTCTCATTCTGTCTTTCCTATGCTTGCTTTACTGAATCAGGACGTGGACACTGTTCCGCTGGAGAGAGGCAACATCCAGTACAGCTTCCCGGCAGGTGCATTCCCCCCCCCCCCCCCCCCCCATACTGCCGGTACTGCTGCTTCTTGTGTTGCCTACTTTGTCAGGATGCCACCCACTAAATTCACTGCGCTGGGGTGCAGGCAACGCACCGCTGCACCTCACTCCTCACTGGCTGCACCCCAAGAGCAATTACGAGGCGAGCCAGCTGTCAGTCTGTGCTGCATTGCACCTCCGCTGAGCTGCATTGTGCTGTGCTGAGCTGCATTGTGCTGTGCTGAGCTGCATTGTGCTGTGCTGTGTTGCGCTGTGCTGTGCTGCGCTGTGCTGTGCTGCCAAACTGTCTAACCTTTCTATGGTCGCCCACCCATCCCCTGCAAGGCAGCTGTTCCCTGGCACCTGCATGCGTTGACATCCTGCGTCTGTTGCTTTACAATATTGTTCTGTTCTTTCATGAGTGTATTCCGAGTTTCATTCTGTCCCTTCATGAACCCCGCAGGATTTTTTTGGCGGCCTGCTCATCATGACGGCACAGCAGTTTTGGCAAATTAATGGCTTTGGTACACAGGTGCGGGCCCAGCTCATGATGAACTGCACACTGTTGCCGCATTGTGCTGCGGAGCCCGCTCGCCGCCTTTGACCTCCGCTTATTCATTGACCCCAAACTCACACAGATATATATCAGCCAACATGAAATTCTGCTCTCTTTCCTTCCACCTTCTCAATTTAGCTTAAACTGCTGATTTCCTGCGCTTTGTCTGTTCCTGCGCCACAGTTCTGGGGCTGGGGGAGGGAGGACGACAACCTGAGGGAGCGGCTTGTGCAGGCAGGTGAGGACTGGCCGCCAGCTGGCAAGTTGTATAGGCCGCTAAAGATAACCCTTGTCCACAGCTGTTAAGCTGGTAGTGGAAGGGAGTAGCATCAGGCACACCAGGCAGGCCTGATTGATTGGTCATCATACAAAATTCACCATGGCCGCCTACTCGCCTGCCCCGCCCGCTGAGTGCTGGCCTGCCTGCACCTGTGGCGCACATTGTGTCTGATGTCACCCATGCCTCTTTCAACTTGGAGGATCACCAAGCTGAAACAAGGTCTCAATATACCTACAAATCATTCATGTTTGAATCTACATGTTATCAGTAGATGGATTACTTACACATCAATCAAGGTGCAGGCATGTGGCCTCCTGAGTATCCGATAGCGTCCAAGGATGCCGGCAGGCGCAGCAAGCACTACTACTTCCGCCACCAAACACACGGGCAGGCCACAGAGGTGGGCGCACACACAAACAGTGGTTGCTAAAGAATAGAGTAAAATTAGGTTGGGTGGGCTCTGCACTCTTCTACGCAGTGCGCACGATTCCGCAAAGCTGCCTTGGTGCAACAAATTGTGCTCGCCGCTCCATTACCCAACACACCGCTGACCAACCACCCTCTGCTTTCTTGCTCCTGCCCCCTGCACTCACCCGCCCCTGCACTCCCCACCCCCACCCCACATGCACCCCACCTCATGCAGCTGCGGGCGGCGGCTGACGAGGGCGGTACCGTGCGGTACTTTCAAGAAAACCCACGCATACCGTACCGCGGCGCCAAGATAATGAGCAGCCAGCCGGAGTTCCTGCGTGACTTCCAGACGGGCCTCAACACCACCATGTTCCGGTGAGTCTGCCAGATGCTTGATCGCTTGCTGGCTTGCATGCTGTCAGCCGTGAGGTTGCGAGAGCTTGGCTTCGTGCTGGCAGGGAGGCAGTTCACCAGGGTAGGGAAGGAGGTACAAGGGGCACACAGCGATGCTGCCAGTCTTTCGGCACCCGGGCGCCAGCAAGCGACCCCTTTCTTCCCTTGGCACATACGCAGACACTTATGGTCGCACATATGCAGCTGGGTATGTGCCCTGGCTTGCTGCTACTGTTGGTCCATGGCTGGGTTGCCCCATTGCCCATGCCCGGTTGCCTTGCCACCCGCCGCTGCCTGCTTTCTTGCAGTGTGCTCAGCATGCAGCCCCTCCTCAACGCCACCAAGATCAGTCTGCAGCTGTACTGCAACAGTACCGCCACACCCTGGTGCCAGCCTACAGCAATCGGGCAGCGCAAGGCGCCGCCAATCAAGCATGCAGCAGCGGTGCACGCCGTGGTGGGCAGCTAGCTAGCTTTGGGTGGTGCAGGTAAACGTTGCCAACCCCTCATCTGCCTTTTTTCAAAGAAGATCAAACCTGTCATCTGTCTCAAACCGTTCAGTACCACCTTCTACATTGCTGCTTACTCCCTCTTTTTTTCAACATTTTCCTTGTATGACTGGTGTTGCTTCAAACAGAGCGTTTACAATCCAGAGTGGCGACAATTCAGTCCGCCACTGAACAGCAAAGAACAAGGCGATATAGAGCGGGTGTGGTGTGAGTGGGGCAAAAGCATTTGTTGGGTTGGCCGAAGGGGCGCGCTAGCAGCCCGGCTGAGAAACGAAGTTGCAGGCAGGCAAGTGGTGTAATATGTGCTTGCGATTGACCAGCGCAGGGCTGCTGGCAGTCATTGCCACTAACCATGGCAGCAGCCTAACAGCATTGCAACATTGAGGCGCTACAAAACTTGTAGATGCAAGCACGAATATGCATGCGCGCGAGTGTATACGTGTGGGCGTAGGAGGCGCGGCATAACCTCATCAGCACAAACATAAGGGGGGGCAAAACGTGGGTCGTCATCCATTGGGGAAAGGGGCATGAGGTGCAAGTGGTTGGGGCAAGGAATTGAGCATACGTTGCCAGAAAGATCTGGGGCAGGGAAGGGTGTGATTGTTGTCGGCGCCTGTTTCCGATGGCGCCCTGCACATCAAAGCATGCGCAGCGCGACGGCGCTCACGCGCCCAGCTTCTTACGGACGCTGGGCTCAGAAAAATGGGGACGAAGGAAAAGAACAAACAAAGGGCAGAAAACCAAGGAATGAAGATGGCGAAGAAAAACTGGGGGCCAGGCAGGCGGCACAAGCTGGCAATTGAGGAGAACAAGAGCCACAGCAGTGTTCCACTGCCAAATAGCGCTACAGCAAAGAACAGAAGAGGAATAGCAAACATGGCGCATACTTTTGAACCGGTATTTAATTGGTCCAAAATACACCAACTTCCGCCGCACAGCACAACAATGCTCAAAGCAATGGGCATACAAATGTCGCAGTACGGCGCAGGTGCCAGTCAAGCTGGCGCTCCACGTCAGCACAGCTTCTCATGCAGTTGACATGGCCTGTTTAGATGAGGCCTAAAAGAGCTGTGCCGACAAGCCACAGGCCCACCTCAAGCTCCACCACCCTCAGCCGTCCGCCCATCTGCGTGCACCCAGGGCCAAGAGATGGGGCCCGTGATGAGGCACGAGAGGCACAGCTTTGAAAGGGGCCTAGGTGGACTCACAAATATGGAGCAATGCAGCCGCATGACGCAACAGTTACTGTAGGCGGAAGGTCAACACCTTCTCAGCCAGCGCGAATGCAAGGAAAGGACGGCGCGATGTAGTTTTCATGGTTTCAGCACTGACAGGGCTTGAACACACCTGACAGCTCAGAGGGGGCTGGCGGCAGCGGGCTTGCGACGGCAGCTGCAGCGGCAGCGCGGCGTGCCCCGGGGTGGCGCCGCCCCTCCTCAACGGCCGCCGCCGCAGCAGCCTCCTTATCCTCAGCCTTCTGTGCAGAGGCGCACGCTGCCCCTGCTGTGTCAAGCATCTCTGCATCTGCAGCCTCTGTTGCCAGCTCAGCAGCAATAGCGGCGCCCGCCAGCGGGGCGCCCCCGTTCGAGGCACGATCATCGTCGTCGCCAAACTTGGCCTGCAGCCGTGAGCAGCAACAACTTGTTACAAAACAGAGAACGATGCAGCTTAACCGTGAATTGATTGAGCAGCAAGGGTGGGCGGGCTTGGCAGCAGGCCTCTGAAGGGCAGCAACACTCATGCACCCCACCCAGCCTGCCATCCATGTAATCGCTGCAAACATCATGACCATGCCGCGCCAGGGCTCATCTTGCCGGCACCATTGAGAAAAGCCCAGCCTGAGATGCAATAATTGAGCATGCACCCCCCGGCACACCCCAGCACAGCACAGCACAGCACACACACGCACCCTCTGCGCTCCGCGGCCGCTGCCAGCTGGCGTGTGGTGGCCGCCTTGCACGCCACCCTCGTCCTCCTCTTTCTTCAGCCGCATGCGATACTTTTGCAGGTGGCTGGCCACATTCTCACGCGTCAGCCCGCTCACGCCCATCTCCTGCAAAGATACACCATATAAACAAGAGCAAGATGTAAAGGTGGAAATAACTTGCCCAAAGACGGGCTGATAACGGGTGCAGGACAACAGCAAAGGAGAAAGCATGGCTTGACAGCAGGAACATGATGTAAGAGTCAAGAGCAGGGAACAGCGCCGACCAAGCCAGATACCACCCGGGAGGGAGAGCTGTGTTCCCACAACCGTAACACGGTTGCTGAAGCACCTTCATCACTGCCTTAGGCAGCGCCTTGTCCACCCCTCCCACGCGTTCCACAGCCTCCAAGAAGCGCCGGTGCAGCGCGGGGGTCCAAATGAGCCTGCAGGAGGGTGGCGCAGGTGGCAAAGAGCATAAGAGCGATGTTGAGCTGGTTGCGTACTGCTGAAATGATGCACCAGCACCTACTGAAATGCTGGTGTTATTGGGGCGTTTGTGTGCACGCAGGGTGGAGGAAACACTGGGATCAAAGCTCGGCACGTAGCTGAGGATGGACCAAATAACGGCTAAGTGGAAGCAGAGCATGCTGGCAGACATGTTGTGGGGTTGTCCACAACAGGGCCCCCCTCCTGCCTCTCCCAGCCCATTCAGCGCAGCGGCGCACGTGCAGCTTGGCAGCTGGGGGTGCATGCAGCAGCTTGCGACAAGGGAAGCATTGGAAAAAAATGGGAAAAAGGCTGACCTTGCTTTCTTGAGGGCGCAAGGATCGTCGTCAATGCCGCCCCCATGAGCCGCCCCCTCCGACTGCTGCACCACCTCCGTCATGCCAGGTACCTGGTTGGCAGAAGGCATCACAGGTCCTGCAGCTGCGTTGCTTGCGCCAGGCATCGGCGGGAAGCCGCCCATCCCTGCACCATTGCCTGGCTGCTGCGGCATCCCGGCAAATTGCATGCCTGGGAACTGCAGCCAATCGGTGGTGGGAGCAGCCAGTCAGAAAACAGCAGAACGCAGCTGTGGTTGCGATTTGTTGAGCAGTAACACGAGCACAGCAGCGGCACAGCACCGGAGCGGACAGGCTGTACCGCAGCGTCCCCTTGTGGCAAAGGTCAGCGCTCTCGTTCGCAGCCAACCAAGGAAATATGAGCTGGACACAGTGCTGGTGTAGCCCCACCCCCTGCATGCGCATAGCTTGGGGGCACTGCCAGCAACACGCATCCCTGCCCACCTGCATGCCGGTGCCATAGGGCGGGTAGAAGCTGCCAAACTGCTGGCCCCCAAACTGCTGCCCCCCAAATTGCTGCTGTCCAAACTGCCCATACATCGACCAGGCCCCATAGGGGTTCTGGAACTGGTAGGCTGCGGCGGCGGCTGCTGCCGCCTGCGCCTGCTGCTGGTGCCGCTGGTAGTAGGCAGCGGCAGAGGATGCATCTGGGGGCGAATGGGCCTGGCCTGCAGCAGCAGCCGTTTGCTGTGCCTGCTGCTGCTGGAACGCCGCCTGCTGCTGGAAGGCCGCCTGCTGCTGCTGGTGGTAGGCCTGCTGTGCCTGCTGCGCATACATCGCTGCGGCCGCTGCATGCTGTGCCTGCTGCGCTTGCTGATGGTGGAACTGCGCCTGCTGCTGCTGCTGCTGCTGCTGCTGCAGCTGCGCGACCACTGCTGCCTGGTCCTGCTGGGCCTGGGAGAAGTCGTAGAGGAGATGAGGTGGCGCCGCCGCCTGTTGCTCGCCGTCAGCCGAGCCCTGCCCAAAAGGCTGGGAGGGCCCATCGCCCAAGTCGCCCTCGCCACCATCTCCGCCTGCAGGCCGCGACGGCCGCGCTGCCTCTGCCAGCGCGGCTGCAGCTGCTGCCGCCTGCTCCGTCAGCAGGCCGGAGAAACTGCCTGGACGCTGCCCGGACTGCTCCTGCTGGCCACCTGAGCCCTCCAGTTTCAGACCGCCTGTCAGCTGCGGCATCACTCGAGTGCCAGAAGCGGGTGGCTGCTGTGCAGCAGGCGATAGAACCTGCGATGGCGGCTGCATACGCTGATGTCCGTTTGTGTGCATGGCAGCTGCAGAGGGCATGCGCAGCAGCAGCTGCTCCTTGGACCCCGTGGCCGTGCCGGCTGCTGCTGGCTGTACTACCTGATGCTGGGTTGAGCGGCGCCGCGAGGCGAGCTGCGACGGCGCGCGGCCGCTCCCACTGCCGCTTCCACCCTGCGCATTGCCCCGCGCCCCCAGCGCGGTCGCCGCGCGGGTGGGCAGGCTGCTTACGGTAGAATCTGTGCTAAGGCCGAAACTAATGGCCAAGGGGGCTGGCACGAGGGGCGCGTTGAGATCGACTGTCTCACTCAGCAGCCCATGCAGGAAGTTGTCCAAGTCCTGGTTGCACGCATTCACAGCTTGGTCCGACCAGAACGGATCCACGGCCCCGCCGCCAGACAGCGAGGTGCCTCCAACTTGGGGAAGCACTCCAGCCATTCACTGCCCTTTGCGTGCGTCTGCAGGGCGCGCCCGGGAGTGGTAACTTCAGTAACGCAACACTGGGCGCACCAGCAGCGAGTTCACGGGCACGGGTGGAGCGGGACCAAGACTCACTGGAGGACTCTTCTACGCGAACGACGCTCCGTTTGTCATGGGCGCTTTCCTCTTTGAAAGGCAAGCCGCAAACAGGCAGTAGGCAGAAGCACGCGTGCTAAGTTGGGGCCAGCAGGGGAAGAAAAACCGACATGCACACGAGCTCCGAGCTCTGCACAAAGGAGGGCTTCGTCCCTTGAGGATGAAACGTTGTTATCATCTACAACGTGTGCTGGGTTCGGCTCCGCCCGGTACAGTACCCTGTCCGCTGCAACTCTTGGCGGGAAACGGTGAACAATGGCCCCTTGCCAACTTGCGCAGCTGCTGGCAAACACTTTGCTGCGAGTGAAAAGCCCTGAGTAGAGTAGAGAACCATCGCATGCGTGACATATTGATGTGTGGTGGCTGCAAAAAGGGTGGATGCCGATTTGCAGTGAAATACCGCTGAGCGCACCACCGGCACGCATCAACTTGGTGCAAGCTCTCGTCCTCACAGCAGGCCCTGCGCCTTGAGCATGCCGCGCACCATCGGCACCTTGGCGGGGCAATGCACTGCGTACTGCTGCTGCAATGCCTCAGCCGCAAGGCGCGCAAGATCCTCCTCTTCCCTGCTGCTGCCGCCGCCGCTGCCACGCCGCAAGCCAGCCAGCTGCGCTGTGCAGGCACACACACCGCACAGTGCCCGTAGGTTCTGACCCTTGGTCATCTCGATCACTCCTGCGCGGCGGAAGGGCAGAACAAGTACAGGCGGGACGGATGGCCAGGCGAGGTTGCGGAGAACTAAAAAGCAGGACGACGCACCCACAGGTACACGCTGAAGCAGTACACGCCACCCACAGCATAGCCTGCTGGAAACCATAAGAGTGCATACCACCTTCATGTGACCCCATGCTGCAGATGCGTAGCTACCACAACTCTGGCCAGGACATTTCCGCTGCGGCAAACCCTTGACGCCACACACCCGAGTAGTATGTGCGAGCGGTACGCCAGTTGCTTGCCCCTCCCAGGGTGTACAGCGTGTCTGCCAGCAGCAGGTGCCGCCCTATGTCGGCAGGCTGGTGCAGCAGCAGCTCCTCCAGGCAAAACACCGCCTGCTGGAACATCTGCAAAGGACAAAGAGACGGCGGGCCTGGATGCACAATATGAGGCAAGAGCAGACAAGATCCAACCTTGCAGCAGGGCTACAACGCGCATATAAGAGTTACATGCTTTGTACGTCTTAACGGCCACACAATCCCCACTCTGCGGGTTTGACCCCCACAAGGCCCCACAAGATTCAAAGCCCTCTGCCAGCCTGTTGCTTAACCTCTTTCAACTTGCACGCCAAAGGCCCACCCACCTGCATCTGCAGATACACTTCAGCAGCCTCCTCCCATGCCAGCCAGTCTGTGGTGTGCACAGTGAGGTAGTTCCGCAGGAGCTCTGCTGCACCCGCCAGGTCAGCTTGCCCCCGCCGCAGACCCACCTGCGCAAGCAGGCAAACCGGAGGACCAGGAAGTGCTTGTCAGGGGTGGGTTGGGCAATGCAACTTACATGTATGGGTTGATGTGCCAGGAGAGGCGGTAGAGGCATGAGTCGATGCCCAAGCAACTGTTCGTCCCGGCAGCGGCCTATTTGCCTCGTACCCTCTAACAACTGGCTGTGCAATACGGCTGCACTTGCACACCCCTCACAGCCGCACCATGCGTTTGAGCATCAGCGCATTAGCGGGATCCCTCTCTAATTCTTTCTTATACAGCGCCTCCGCTTCGGTTGTGTTGCCCAACAACTCAAAGTACAGTCCCTGCAGCATAGTAGTTGAAGTGCGTCGGGACAGGCGAAAGGCTCAGGAACGCGTTCGGCAACAGATGTTCTGCAAGACACGCAATGCAATGTGCATGTAGCTGGCAGCACTGCTGACTCGCCCCTGCACACCCACCGCAAGGCGGCTGGCTCTCGCGCCGTCTGGGAACCGCTTGTGCACATTTTTCACCAGGCGTAGCGCTAGCTCACTGCACCCTGCCTCCATTGCTGCCACTGCCACCTGTTCGTGCACGTCCCACACTGCAGCAGCCGCACGATACGGGAACACAAGGCAGGATATGGGAAACTATTTCTAAGATGCATCAGCCTGGGAAACATCGAGAAAGGCGCCGTGTGCGCTCCTGGTGGCACACTCCATCCCCACCAAACACACAAAATAGGGGAGCTTGACGTTGCGGGAAGCTATCATAGCGAACTGTGAAACAAGCAAGGCCATCAACAGGGCGCAATGGCCGCAAAAAACGAACCCGAGCATTAAAACAGAGCACAACATGGCAACGCAAGGCGACAACACAATAGCCGCAGGGGAACCAGCCAGGACACCCTTTACTTACGCTCGTCCGTCTCTAGCTTGCGGGCATGGCGGCCAAGCAGCTCTGAGCCATGCCGCACTACGCCCTCTGTGTCACGTAAGCGCAGCACGCGAACCTGCACAAGTTTGGTGGGAGTCCGTGGAGCACAGGTGACTGTTGTGATTGATCCAACTGAGAGGATATTTTTGGTGCGCAGGGATGGGTCTGCTGTTGAGAGTTGTAGCATGCATCAACAGCATGCATCATAGGCTTTCACGACCGCTGCTGTTTGCCAATATACAAGCGACGCGGCCGGCAGGTGGCGGGGCGGTGCGAGGGCAGGCAGCGATGGTAGGCGGCACAGGAGGCAGCTGCAAGACATTCGCTACATCCCACCTGTCGCAAGTAGTCTCTCAAGGTTGCAAAGCTGGGGTTAGAACTGGCCTCAAGCTCCCGTCGAAGCCGCGCCAATTCTATGCCCCCATCTTCTGTCATGCTTACAGCTATGGATATGCTGCAAGTGTGAACGGACAGCTTACGGTAGCAGCAAGCACCTGGGGCGGGCCCGCGATGATCGCGCACGATACAACAGCCGGAGGGTGCAGTAGCGATCAACGTTCCCAAAAAGGTTATAGCACGGATAACATGCCAGATGCACGATCGCACACCAGTTGCCTCCCCTGCCACGTTTCATGCTGACTCGGAGGGACTCGCGCCTAGCCTTTTGCGCCAACCGCGTTGTCGATCGACTACCCTGTTAATACACTCAGCGTTACCAGCAATTGCCCCACCACGCTCACTCGAAAGTCTCGTGCGGCCATCGGGGCTTGATGGCGCCCAAACGTAACGCCGCCACAAAGGTGGATCGCCAGGTTGTCGAGGAGCCTAGCCCTGGCAGCCAGGTGAGGACCACTGGAAGGCTCGCTGAGCTTGCGCTCGTTTCGCACGGTGTGCTGCAATCAACTCCGGAGACCGACGCAATTCACTCTATTTGAGGCGCAGGTCACGGGTTCCCCCACCACAGCTGTTGCCCTCCCGCCGCCGCCCGGGTCGGCACGGCAGGGCGGCCGTCGCCGCGCGGCCGCTGAGGCTGCAGGAGCCAGCCCGCAGCATGCCGCTGAGCCGACCAGTGCAACAGAACAGCCCAGCAAGAAGCGGCGCAAAGAGCGGGGTATCCCCGGCGATGGCGGCACCACATCAGCAGCAGCCCGCGGTGCCGCAGTTGAGCCAGATGGGGCATTCCCAGCAGACGACCTGGTGTCGCCCTTGAGCCCCAATGGCTTAGATGATGCAGCACCCACCACCAGCCGACGCACCGCGGACCACCTCATGGAGGCAGTGGTGAAGGTGCGTGTGAGAGCTTTCTTCAAGCTGCAGGTCACCGCAAACAACTCTTGCCGCCACACCGCGTTGGGAGCATGCAGACAGCTGTCACCGTCGAGCGGCGCTTGTTATCGTCCACTGTGTGCCACCCATGCCTTTGTTTATAATACCACCTGTCTCCAGTGTACCTGTTCCTCCTGGCCATCTGCCTGTGCCGCTTGCCTGACATATTACCGTACAACCATCAGCCGTTATCCTACCCACCACCATCGCTCCTGCAGGTGTTTACGGTGCACAGCGAGCCCAACTTCAGCCTGCCCTGGCAGCGCAAGCGCCAGTTCAGCAGCAGTGGCAGTGGTTTTGTGATTGCGGGTCGCCGCCTGCTCACAAATGCACACTGTGTGGACCACCACACCCAGGTGGTTGCTGCTCAAACAAGGCGTAGGTTGGGCACCGGCAGGTGCAGGTGTATGCTGCTGGCAGGGTCAGGTCTCTGTGGGCTGTGCATTCAACCAACCAGCATTGTACCTCTCATCGTACCTCTCATCTGCAGGTCAAGGTGAAGCGGCGAGGCAGTGACACCAAGTACGTGGCCCAAGTACTGGCATTAGGCATGGAGTGTGACATAGCGCTGCTGACAGGTGCGTCCCTACCTGCACTGCGCATTACTTGCTGCTGGTGTTGTTCTGCTGTGCTGCTGTGCTGCTACTGTATTGTATTAGCTGCTGGTCCTGCTGCGGTGGTGCATGGTTTAACTGCATGCTTGACACCCTGGTCTGCTGCCTGGCTGCCTGCCTGCCTTGGTCTTATTTGCCTGACCCACCACCAAGTTACTCGCTTATATTTGGGTAACCTCATCTTCCCTCTTGTTGCCTGGACTTCCACTCTTTGCAGTTGAGGATGAGAGCTTCTGGCAGGGGCTGGAGGCTGTGCACTTTGGGGGCCTGCCGCGCCTGCAGGACAGCGTCACCGTCATTGGGTGGGTGCCTGCCTGGCTTGTTCGATTGGGCAGGCTGGGTGGATGGAGAATGGCTGGCCGACTGGCTGTCTTGGCCACCTGGGAGGGGTCTGCGGTTGCTGGCTGGCTGTGATAAACGTGGCGTAGGGCCACGGCATATTATGGCATGCACATGAGTGGGAAGTGGTGGGTCAACTTTTGTCTCTGTTTTTGGTGCCCTTCTTTGAATGTTAACCTTTCATAAGGTTGTTCCTGCTGGCATGTCCTCCCTTTGTCCCCCAAAGGTATCCTATTGGCGGCGACACCATGTCGGTCACATCTGGAGTGGTCAGCCGCATAGAGGTATGTACCGTGCCTCCGGCAGTACACATACAGCACACATGCGGTACTCCTAGCCTGAACTGGGAGTACAATTGAGCAGCAGATTCGTACATTGTTGCAGTCAGCTGTTGTCGCATGGCCATAGCATGCTTGGAAACGTTACTTAGCATGCCTCCCTGCGCACATGGCTGTGTAGTTGGGCTCTGCCTTGGCATGACCGCCGCCCTAACCTTGATAACATAGTGCTGCCACGTTGTCATGATGCGTGCAGGTTACGGGGTACGCTCATGGCGCTGCTGAGCTGCTAGGCATACAGGTGGATGCCGCCATCAACAGCGGCAACAGCGGCGGCCCGGCATTCAACGACAGGGGTGCGTGTTGTTTCGCTTCCTCCTCTGTCTTCCCTGCTTTGTGTGCTGGTTTTGTTTAAGTGGATACTTGCTTTGTTGTGGTGTGCACCCTGGCATGTTAGGGTGGTGTGCAGGGCGACACCTCGGTGGGAAGCAGCTGTACATCGGTGTTTGCCCTGTTTATACTTGCCATGCTTTCTGCCCCTAAAACTTCCATTTCCACCCTTTCCCTTCCCCCAATTGTTGCTGTAGGGGAGTGTGTGGGCATAGCCTTCCAGAGCCTGAAGAATGAGGACACGGAAAACATTTCTTACATCATCCCCACACCAGGTGAGAAGATTGCGCCAGCAAAGATTCTGCCGATGTGCTTGACACGGCCGACCGTATTAGCATTTGCTGCACAGAGGTATCCCTCCACTTCATGCACGCGTGTAGCAACAAGCATGCCAGCTTGCTCACTGTTGTTTTTTCTGTTCCCCTCCTCGCCTGCACTGCAGTGATCCAGCACTTCATTAATGACTACGAGCGCCATGGCCGCTACACCGGGTTCCCCTCCATGGGCGTGGAGTGGCAGAAGATGGAGAGCCCGGTGCTGAGGCAGGCGCTCGGCATGCAGGTGGGCAAACCAGTGCATGCATGGTCGTTGACCTGGGTCACTTGCATCTCCTGCATCTATTTTCATCTTTGGCAATGTTCGGTGATGGTATCAATGGTATGGTGTTAGGTGGTGCGTAAGACTTGCATTGTGTGTGTAGTAAGCCCATCGATTGCTGATGCACGGAAGCCGCCCAGAACCGCTCCTCACCCATTCTTTCTGCGTCGATCACCCCCCCGCCGGCAGCCTGGGCAGCGCGGCGTGCTGGTGCGGCGTGTGGAGCCCACCTCCCCGGTCAGCGAGGTCCTGAAGCAGGGGGACGTCATGCTGAGGTAGGCGGAGGTATGAGCAAGTGGTGTGCATGTGTGTGTGCCATCAAGCGGTTGAAATAATGTCTGGGTTTGCTCGCTCTCCAGCATGCTCTGCTTTCGGCCAAATGTGGTGACTCCTGCCCCACCGCTAGCAATATACACCGCATTTGCTACGATCAACTAGCCCCTTCCAGCCTGAAAATTTCCCCATTTTGCCCGTATGGCCCCCTCTGTCAAACATGTGCCTGCAGCTTTGACGGCGTAGACATCGGGAGCGACGGCACCGTGCCCTTCCGCTCAGGAGAGCGCATCTCCTTCACCTACCTCATCAGTCAGAAATACACTGGGGACGAGGTGAGAGCCCTGGGCAGTTCGTGCAGCTTGTCCTTTGGCTTGTCCCAAACACCTTGCCAGCCGGAATCGAATTGGGGGCGAGCCAAAGACACTGCCAGTGAGGGTTTTTACAAGTCTGGAATGGTTTTTGTCTATGGGATGCCAGCCATTATCTTTTTGGCGATGCACATTCACAGCCCATTGATGCATTTGCCATCCCCTGCTGCAGGCTGTGCTGCGTGTGCTACACAAGAAGGAGGTTAAAGAAGTGTGGGTGCGGCTGCGGTCACCCCGCCGACTAATACCCGTGCACATCAACAACCGCCCACCTAGCTACTACATTCTGGGGGGACTTGTGTTCACGCCAGTCACGGTGCCCTTGCTGCGGTCAGAGTATGGCAAGGTGCGTGGGTTGGGCTTGCTTCAGTGGTTTGTAGCTCATCTAGCAGGTGCAACGGTCAGCTTTAGCACAGCGTACAGGTGCCCTTCTGTATGGTAGGCGACCTGCTTTACAGTAGTGCCTTCAAAAATGCTGCCCAGCCTTTCTGTACTGCTTGCTCATTCTGTATGGCCCTGCAATGGTACGACCCTTTCAGCCGTATTCCACCTTGCTAATGTACCGCTCTGTACTGCAGGAATTTGACTATGAGGCACCTGTGAAGCTGCTGGACAAGATGCTGCATGCGCAGGCAAAGAACAGCACCCAGCAGGTGTGTGGGTATCTAGGTACGTGAATGCTGGTGAAGCAAGCTTGCTGTCAGAATAGCAACTGCCTTATTGTGTCAAATCCACATGTGGCATGTCCACCCTCGTCAACCACCCAGCCCGCCTCTTGTCATGTCTCCTTGCTCTTCCTGCTGTCGCCTTGCAGGTTGTTGTGCTGAGTCAGGTGCTGGCTGCGGATGCAAATGTGGGATATGAGGATATTGTGAACACGCAGGTGAGGTGGCTTGCAGTGAGACTCTGGTACAGTCGTACCTCTTCGCCACTGTACTCTCAGCCTGTGGGCAGCGCAAATGTGCCATTGCAATGGAACCTGCGGCGAAGACTGCTGGATATGTGGGGAGTGTTGGAGTGGGTGATGTTGTCCAGTCCGGTGCTTATGGGGCTGGTTGTTGTGCAACTTACCTGCGGTGTGCCGTTTGTTTTTCAGCTGCCTCTCAAAAGAAGTACTGTCCGCAAGTTGCCGCTCCTGCCGCGGTCTCACAAGTTTCTCTGCGAGTTAACAGCGCTTCAAAGTCGAGTCTCCACAGGCTTTGCGGCATCCTGGTTGGGGAGTGCCTGAATGCCAACTTGGTGCATCATTCATACCGCCCCTGTAGGTGCTCAAAGTGAATGGGCAGCCAGTCAATAACTTGAAGGAGCTGTTGGATGCGGTTGCTGCTAGTACTGGGCAATACCTTGAGTTCTCCTTGGAGTACAACCAGGTGTGTACCGCTTACCGTGGTGTGATTGTCCCAGTGGCGGCTGACCCATCCTGCCTGCAGGTTGGGAGGCAGGTTGCTCTGACTATCATTGTTTGGCCACCGGGGTAAAACTGGCTTCCTCCCGCGCTTGGGGATGAAAACCTTGTTAGACCACCTACAAAACCGCCAGCCTGCCTGCCTCCCTTCTCCCTCCGCTATAACATCACCTGTTGTCACACGGTCACAACAAGCCTGCTGTCACCATTCTGCCTGTTCGCCTGCCCCTCCCTGGCTTTGCAGCTGGTCATCATGGATAAGGCGGCGGCGCAAGCAGCCACCGCTGACATCCTCACGCAGCATTGCATCGCCTACGACCGGTCGGATGACTTGAGAGCAGCGGCGGAGGCTGCAGCAGCAGATGGAGAAGGAGGAAAGGAGCAGAAGCATGACGAGGGCAAAAAGGTGGATGGGGAAGGGCAGCAGCAGCAAAAGCCGCAGAAACGCGGGGCAGCAACAAAGCGAAAGCGTAAAGGAGAAGATCAGCAGGAAGAGGAGGTTGCAGCTACGGGGATGAATGTGGAAGCGGAAGCGGCAGAGGGGGGCTTGCCTGGCAGCGGCGCCACGCCTGTGGGCATGTAGGCCAGCTGTCCAACCAGGACGAGTGCCCCTTGTCCTGTACTGCAGTCGTTAGGTGTCTGCGTTTCTTGCAGTTGTTTTTGTCATCGTGCACTCTGCTGCTGACCAACTTTTTCACGGTGACTTGCATAGCCGGGTGATCATTGTGAGTGTCCGCAAGACTGCAGCAGACAGATAGACTCGCAATCCTACCTGTATCTGTTGTGGCACGATGCTGCAACCCCGTTCCGCTTGTAAGATGACCTTACGTTCGTAGCCGCCGTACTCAAGGAACAGCGGGGCCGCTAATATCGCTGCAGCTATGCAGCCCGTTGCCTGCCCTACCAATCTGTCAACCAGGGCTAATTGAGGCTCGTTGGGCAATTGCAAGCAGCGTGTCATTGTTTCCACTGCTCTCACCGCGCTGCTTTGTATAACTGTATATATGAAGTGCACTCGCTTCTTTATGGTGCAACGAGCCATTACGACAGGTGACAGCCCTGTGCATGCACACTTGGTCAAGCAACATTGAGCGGAAAGCCTCTGCCGCTATACTGCTGCAGCCTCAGCAGCCCAGCAGCAGCAGCGGCTGACAGCAGCAGCTGTAGTAAATGCAGCGGCATATATGTGGTGGCACCTCTGTCGCATAGAATGAGCTGAGCTTCGTGAATATGATTAAGCAGACAGGCTGTCATGAAGTTACGCTTTCCCTCATTTGCTTTCGGCGACCTCAACAAACAGGACGTCTCTTCCTAGCCTTGAAGAAAACTTTACAGTATCAAGCAGAAGAAACAAGGGCGACTGTAGAGCCCCACTTATTTGTTCAGAAGCACTTCTGTCAGAGGAAAGTGGGAAGCCAACCATGCAATTGCAACGGCAGGTTACCGCAAATGCTGGCATCGTACAGCAGATGCTGGCATCATAGCATAAACTAAGCGACAAATTGCCTCACGCACTGCGAAAATACGTACTGCTTAGTGAATTGCAGAGTGCAACTTGATACAGCGACGACAGCTGCAGCACGGCAATAGGTGCGCTGTCCTGGCTGCCACATGTGGCTTGTCGTTCATGGACTAGCCCCAACTCAGGCGTTCTTCTTGCCAAAACAGGTCCGCAGGTCCATATACGCATCATACAGGAACGTCCAGGCCATCGCCGCGCTCCCAATTGCTGTACAGCGTGTGAGACAAACCACACATTGAAGATAGGGCTAGGGTGGATGCAGCTCTACCTGGGTCCCTCGTGCATGTTTTCAGCCAGGAATAATGCATGACATCCGGGCAAGCACGATAAGAGTAGTTTATTGCAGCCCAAGGACCTCCTGCCTTCCCCACCTGCAATGATGCCGAAAATGAAGGAGGCCAGGGCCCAGCCATAGGAGTCCAGATCCTTTAGCCAGGTGCCCAAGGGGCGCATGGGCAGAAGCGGGTCCTCCACAGCCTCCTGTGCAGCAGCCACAACTGCCTCTTGTACAGGGGCAGGGGCCTCAGCCAGCTCAGTAGCAGGCGCCGGGGCCAACAGCTCAACAGAAGGTGCGGGCGCAGGTGCAGCGGGAGAGCCTTCAGCGCATGGGCCTTCGCCATCTTGGAAGTAGTTGATTTGGAGCCCAAAATTCTCACTGCACGCAAAGCCAGGCACACAACATGGTCAGCCATTAGTCCTAGAAATATGCACGCATGTGAAAGCAACCCGTCACCACCGAATATGTCGTGTGCGCGAACCAGGAAACATGCTTCTATGCCAAAATGCTAGAGTTGGCTAGTTTACAACAATGCACAGCTTACCTGCACTGATCAAAGTAGCCGGACCAGCTGATGTAGTTTTTATCTGCAAAGGTACATGCGGAGCAGCATCGGAATTACCGTCGCGTGATGCTGTGCAAGCATGGCCGCCTGATGTTACACAGCATAGACAACATATGCGGAGATGAGTGTCGGCTTGCTTTTTATGTTTATGTTTACAGTCTGCCTAACCGCAACGGAACTTGCGACACAGACCCCTTGCAGACTTACCAGACAACGTGGTTATTTCAGTCCAGTAGCTTTCAACACAGAAGCAGTTGCGGGAAGGGCGCGTGGAGTTGACGCCGTAGAAGTCAGCCAGCGCGCGGCAGCACGACTCGACTGCAGCAACATGGGCGGTTGTAAGTCAAAAACTGGCCGGCGGTGCCAACATCAAGTACGATCTCTGCAGCCTTGACACTGATGTATCACCACAAAATGGTGAACCCTACCGCAAATATCCTACATTTGTAAAATGGGGAAGGGAAACCTTCTCCCCTACTTTCACTTTGACTTTCACATTCGCTGTAATAGCTAAATATTGTTTGTGTGCCACTGTAGCACAAACCCTCTACGCATAAACCCTCTACCGCTGGGGTCTCCCGCAACAGAGTGCGGAGTGAAACCGCTGCTAGCGTCACAGTAAATGTCAACAAAACTAGGGGTCGAGGGAAGGGTAGGGAAGATAATACGGCCAGGCTAATGTGGCCGGCTAATGTGCATGCACAAGCCACGTCTTCCTACCCGCTGGATCTCTCTTATATAAGTTTGAGTTGCACTCGGGGTCCTTGGCGGCTTCAGACATGGTGGCGGGCGTACAAACGGTCTCCGGGCTTTCGGGCAGGAACGGCTCAGGTTGCTCGCCGTGGGCAAGCAGTGGACTCCACGCCACCAAAGCGCAGAGCAACAGCGAAAGCCGCCATAGATTTGCCATCATGACGTCGTTATCGAGAAAATCGGCGACTTGGCACGGGACCAAAACAGCAACCCAAGCCTCCGCAAGTGAGCCGCAACTTGCGCGTCTTGCTTTGCAGCCAACCCCGTGTGGGCAGCGAGGGCTATGAAATACAACAAACGCCGCTTAGTTGCATGTGCCTTCCTGGACCACACGCATGGAGCCCACGCATGAAGCGCGCGCCTTGCACGCGGGCGCGTGTCTGCCCCGAGCCTTGAGATTTTGGGCGTGTGCGGTCATACCTCGCATTCCCCCACATTTCGGGAGGCTGTGCAATTCCCGCACATCGCCACATTAACAATGCTGCAGCCAAGCTCACGCCTGTCTGTGGCGGCCACTTTGGCCCGAGCCGCGCTCAAGCTTGTCATCGTCGGCTGCATCGTGTTGGCAAACCACACGACCTGGGGATACATAACGGATTCTTACTTTGTGCGTTATGCGAAGATCTTCGATAACTGGGGTCTGGACTACCCATACCAGAGTGAGCCACCCTCGATGCATGCAGGCGGATATGTCGGATGTGCGTCGGGCGACGTCTGCTTGTACACACAAAGCCGCCCTCAAACTTATCAGACGCCTGATGGCGAATGCTTGACCCCTGCAGAAGGAGTCGAGGCCCAGGGTTTGGACGCCTATGACACGTCGTTTATAGTCTTCATCTGGTTGCCTCTCCTTCTGATGGCGTACTGCGCCATGCTCCTGCTGGTGATCCCTCATGGAGCAGGTGCGCACGCCCGGCTGCTGCATCGACAGGTTGCTTCGCTGCTGTCACCAACCTGAGCATGCATTGCCTGTTTTGCATTGCAGTTCCGCGGGCCTACAAGTATGCGCGGCGCCTGGTGAGTCTGCACGCTGGGTGGCTTGCAAATTTCCCCACTCATATGTGTAATCCGCGTCTGGCTTGTTGAGATGGCACAGGGTGGCATCAGTGTGGTCAGGGGTGGGGCGGCCATGGCCTGCAAAGAGCAAAGCTTTGTGAAACCCTGCAGTTCACCCGCATGCTCGACTGGGAGATCCCACCCCGCCGCTTCTGGACCTGGTGGTGTGGCGGCATGAACGGCCGGGACTTCATCGTTGTGGGCTTCGCCATCGCTTTCAATCTGTGGTATTTCATCGATTACTACAACCAGTATGACGACTGGTTGGACGCCTGTGAGACATTCCGCTTCTGCTGTGCACTGCTTCTGCTTCACTGGACCTGGCCAGCTTGATGTCAGTTGGTTTGCAGCAGTCACCTCGTTTTACTTGCGTTGCCATATGTCTGCTGCATGATGCTGCTTGCTGGTGAACAGTGCATCAACTCAGTGAAAGCTGAGCCATCCTTGATGAACAGCACTGCGATATTGTTGTATGCAGTTGCTGCGACTGGCATACCCTTCCCCGAGCCCCGATGGAGGCTGATGTTGGAAAGGTGCTGTGCTGCTAAGGACAGTCTGTCGCCTGGAGATGGCTGCGAGTTTACCTATTTTTCACCACATGAGCACCTTGATCTGCCTGTGCAGTCCGTTCCCAACTCCCGGCACACACACAGGCGGCACGTGCACACAAACACGACCCCCGACTCTTTCATACTGCAGGGTTGCGCTGATTGCGGGCATCATGATGTGGCCGTGCATATGGTTGCTTTTCCTGCCCATTCCCCAGTCCAACTTCCTGCAGTGGCTGAGTGGCTTGAGTTACACCCAGATGATCCGTTACCACAGGTGCTCTACTCCTGATGTCTTAGCCTGCCCACCCCTACAATCAAGCCACTTGCTGAGCTTGGGGTCTGTGTCGCAAGTTCCGTTGCGGTTAGGCAGCCTGTGAACACAAAAAGCAAAGCTTGCGCTGCCCCATCAAGTCCTAGTTGCGGTACTGCCAATTGCTTGCCAACCCTTTCTCATCCTTGCAGGTGGCTTGGCCACATCACCATGGTTGTATTGTCGCTGCACGCCTGGCTGTACTACCTGTACTGGGCGCTGAACGAAGCGTGAGTAGCGGCATGTTGGCCTGCTGGGCGCCCTCTAGTGCAGGAGCTGAATTGCGGTCACGTGGCGCCGGCTGTTCTCTTGCTTCCCCTGCGCTGCCTATCTGCCACGACAACTGAACACGCTATGTGCTTCATGGCATGTTGTATGCAGGTTCTGGGTCAACTTCAGTGACTGGGAAACGCTCAGCACCATCAACTACCTGGCTGGCTCTATTTCCTACATTGCCGGGCTGGTCCTTTGGGTCACCTCCATCAACTGGGTTCGCCGGCGCTTCTTCGAGGTGATGCCTTGGGGCAGTGCCTGCACCCACTTGGCGTACAACACTTGCTTATCTGTCTGCATGGAGCATAGACCATGCTGTTCAGCTTGGTTCAAGGGCAACAACGGTGGCCTTGGCCCAAGCAGCTGATGCGCATGCCCCATAGCCCGTACTGGCTGCTGCATCTTCGCTGCAGGTTTACTACCGCTGCCACATCATTTGCTTCGTGCTCTTCACGGCGTTCGCCTACATGCACTACTTCTGGTCGTGGAGCTACTTCCTGCCTGGTGGGTTACTCAATTGCGCATGCTCTGCGGGGTCGGTTGCTGGCGGGTGCAAGAGCCACTGCATCGTTCTGCCAATAACCGCGCCCGTCTCTCAACTGTGGGCCCCCAACCTCGTGCACATGCACACGCGCGCACACACACAGGACTTGCCATGACCTGCAGGCCTGATTCTGTATGGTGTTGACCTTGCCCTGCGAGCGGGCCAGCTGTCCAACACTACTGTCGTCACCGGTGCTGCCGTGGACAATGAAGCCGGGGTTGCAACCGTGCAGCTCAAGACATCTCTGCCGGTAAATGCAACGCTGCATATGGCCATTGAGCAATGGTCATCCCGCATTGGTTTGACCGCACTGGTTGTGGAAGAGTACTTTCTGACTCAAAAATGGACAACAGTGCTACTGCCACCCTGTACCTCGATGCAGGCCAGCAAGTGCCCTGTTGGCGAGTTGTTCATGTTGGTGCCCACCATCAGCCGCTGGCAGTGGCACCCCATCACTGTTGCCGGCAGGCAGCCCGACCCGCAAGGTGAAGCAGATAGCAGCATGGCAAAGAGAAATGGCCGCTCTGTAGCGCTTGCTCGCGTGTTTGCACATTGCAGCTGGGCCCTGCGGTCGTACCATGTCTCTGTTCCAGCAAATCCCACTGCTTCTGTGCAGGCTCTGGAAACATCCTCACCCTCAGCATAAAGCGCTACGGCAAGTGGACCAAGGTGCGCAAACGACCAGCAGCCTCAGAAAGGGCTGGGTCGGAGGATTGCATGAATCGCGGTACTAGCGGGGGCATGCCACATCAGAGGGAGTTGACGCCGGATCGATGCAACTACTGCCCTCCATCTGTGTCTGCAGGAGCTTCTGGAGCGGCTGCAGCGCCCTGAGGCACTTGCTATGCGTGTGTCAGGTGGGTGACTGCCAGCGCCACACATGAACCACAAGCTTTGCTTTGTTTTGCTTACATGCCTCTTGCGGGTGCCACAAGGGTGCTTATAGACCTGTCACTTGGTCTTGACGTGCGCCCTTAACTCACTTTTCTGCCTTGGTTGCGTTGCGCAGCTCCCATGGGTCCCAGTCACGATCACTGGAAGGGCTGCAAGGCGATGGTGTTGCTGGGTGGAGGCATTGGGGTGAGGCTGAGGGCTGCAGCTTTTTGCAGTTGTCACACGTACTGCTGGTACTGCTGAGGTAGTGCTGACTTGGTCGGTCAAGGGAGGTCCAGGTAATTGTGCACTTCATCGTTGTGTGTCGTGCACCCTAGGTAATTTATTGCTTGGGTGTGTCCCTCCAAATGTCAACCGTCCTTACCTGCTACTGCCCGCAGGCCACCCCTCTGCTGGCCATGCTGCGTGACATGATTGCGATGCGCAAGAACGACCCCAAATCGGTGAGTTGTGCTACATCTTGGCTTTTGCCATGATGTCCTCCTGGCACTGCCGAGTTATGCCTTATTGGCCTAAATTACCTGCTTGTCACACATAATTTTGGTTTGCATCAACTCCCACAACTTCTTCGCTGCACAGGCCCAGGATCTTCCGGAGCGTGTTCACTTCGTGTGGGCCAGCCGTCAGCCCCGTGAGTTCTGCCTTCTGGATGAAGAGCTGCTGGAGGTTGCAGGGTGAGTGGAACCTGCACTGTTCATGTTCACAATGCCCTATGGAGGCCAGTTAATTTACTGGCTGCATGATGTCTGCAACGGCCCTTGTTTGTGGGAGGGACGCTTGGGTCTGTCACTGCACTGCTGTATGGCATTCAAAGCTTTTGTTCTGCATGCAGGTCCAGCGATGGCTGGCTGACTGTTGACCTGTACAGCACCCGGGCCCTACCCATTCAAGATGCGCTGCCCAGCAAGCCAATGGAGCAGGTGAGCAGCCGATGGAGAAGTACCCAGCTGCTAGGGTATGGCCTGCTGGGAAATTTCTCGCGTGTCTTCCTCCTTGGCAACCCAAGCAACAAAAAGGCAATTAGATGCTTGCCTTGCGGCTTCACTCGCTGTCAACGAGTGTGTCTTGCAGAATCGCGACGACTCTCCCCGCAACTCCTCAGAAAGTGGCAGTGACCTCAAGCATACGGACAGCATTGCACAGAAAGGCAGTGGCGACTTCCAGAACGCCGCTTCAGCCATGGCCATGCAGGGTGAGTTGAGGGCATTGTTTACCGCTGTGCTGGGCAGCCACGTTACCGGGGCTTGTAATACTAAGGCTGGCCAGAGCACGCATCAGCTGCGAGGTAAGCTTGCTGGTGCATGTGCAGGAACTGAGAAGAAGCTGGACTCTCCCTACTTCCACAAGGTTCCAAGGTGCGGTTGGTGTAGCTGCTTGTCAGCTGCCACGTGGGTGACAACTGAACATTTGCTAAGCCCGCTGTGCCTGTGGTGCTACCCAGATGAACAACTATCCGCTGTTGCTCCGACTGACGGCAGGGTTGTGCAGCCCCAGGCCATCAACCTGGTGCACCTGGCCATCGTGTACGCGTTGACCTGGTTTGGTGCCTTCATGGGCACCGTGCTGGGATCCCACTACGTTGGCGAGGTCGCCATCTACTACGGCTACCCCGCCAGAAACCGGAATGGCTTATGGTGGAAGGTGAGCTCATCCTTTCAGGTGTTGACAGCATACTGCTCAGTCTTAACGTCCCTTCTTTTCACCAGTGATCACCAATAATGCATTGGTGATGCTCAGGCGGTGCTGCCCCTAAACTGTAGCGAGCCAATCTCTGTGCCCCTCTGCTACAGGCTGGCCTTGCCTGGTTTTTCACTCAAGCCGTGCTGACCATAGGGATCCCGTATGTGCTGGCTGTGCTGCCAGTGCACATTTACAGGTGAACACCGGCGCAGTCACTCCAGGGCCGGCCAGGCACCACCCATGTGCCTCGCCACCAGCATGCCTTAAAGCCTTGGGCATCAGGTTCTTGGTTCAGCTGTAATGCCATGTTACTGGCCGCAGGTACTGGCGTGCCAATCGCCAGACCAACTCCCCTGAGGTGCTACCCGCTGTACCCGCCGGTCACCCTGTGGGCCACGGCAGCCCCACTCAGCTGGTGAGTCGTGCTGACCACCGCTTGGAACGGTAGATATGGGCCCACCCCGCTGGCTCACTCTATGGCTTCTGTCTTTTATACAGCCACACTGGATTGTCTGTAAACCATGGTTTGGCCCAGTGCATAGCGCCAGCTCACCTTGCTCCCTTTGCCCCCTTGTGTAACCTGCCCACAGGTGGGCGGAAGGATCACGGCAACCGGCGAGTCAGGCATTGAGGTCAAGATGGGCCGCCCCAACTTGCGCGAGGCAATTGAGTCTGTGTCCCTCAAGTATGCTCGTCATGACACCGTGGGCGTCATTGTTGGTGGTACGTACGCTGATGGCGGCTTCCAAGTGCTGCACCACGTTTGTGGGCAACTCTGTGTGGCCTGTGCCTTTGTGTCGCTTGTGCATGGGCATGCACTGGCCAAGTATTGCTGTGTGGCTGCCTCTGTTAGTTTTGAAAGGTTGTTGTCCTGGTGATGCTTGCAGGCCCCGAGGTCATGACCCGCCAGGTGCAGCTGGATGCAGCTGCCTTGAACAACTACGGCCAGCCAGGGCCCTACCACGCATTCAAGGCACTGGCCTTCTTCCTGTGACAGGCCCCCAGCTAAGGCCTCGCCCTACTTTACGGGGGAATGGGCTGCCGAGAAACAGCGCTGCGACACACACAAACACAAATTCTGGCACGCATGACATGCACAGCCAGCGGTCAATCAGCACTCCATACAAGCTCCATTTGCGTCAGTCATGTTTGGCTAAAGAGGGGGCTTGGCAACACACTGCAGCTGCTGCCTGTTGTCCTGCAACCGCTGCCACTGGCCAACTTAAGCCCCGCTTCTTTTTGTCCGTAAGTTTTTTTTGTGTTTTTTAAAGGGTGGTCTGCATGGAATGGCGGCTCAACAGTCTTGAAATTTTCTATAAACAGTGCACTCATCACTCCCCACTGAGTCGTTCTTGCTACCGTGAACTGAGGAGATACTTTCTCAATGAAGTTCCGTGCATGTTATTGTTATTGTTAATATGGTCCTAGGGTGGAATGAAATGAAGCAAATAAGGCGCTAGGCAGCCCCTGATTGCTCAGCAAAGCGCAGGAAAGCTCTACAACTCGGTGCACGGCCCTGCCGTTCCTGGCAAGAAGTGCAGGCTGTGCGGCATACCACCTGCTGGACTGCCCCCCGTCGTGATCTGCATGCCGCTATATAGCACATATGCCCCACCGTCAGCAGCACCTCCATTGCTGCTCTCCTATGCGACTGAAGCGGCGACTACTTCCGCCAGCTCAACCTTGTTGGGGTTCGGCATCCAACAGCCCTCGTGTCCAGCGCAGGCCCGCGCCTTGGCCGCCAGCGCCACAGGACACCGACCAACAGCCAGTGCGTATAGGCACCAATGCTATTCAGCGTTGTTCATCGCCACAGCAGCAGCACCAGAGGATGCTGAACAACCATCAGTCAACATAATCCAGCTGTACAGCCTCAGGCCCAGCAAGCATCATTGCCCAATAGAACCCTGGGACCTGCAGCGCTGACCAGTACAATGCATTCTTGCGCATGCTGGTGGGTATTCCCAACAGGGCAAAGCAGCGCTGGCAGTAAGCCAACAGGGCACCGA
>JAAMXP010002051.1:0-13847 GCA_019693395.1 Ettlia oleoabundans | reverse complement strand
GAAATGTGAGCTGCTTGCACTGGCGCTTTGAAAGAATTAGAAGGCGTGGGAGCAGTTGTGTGGAGAAGGTGCAAGCAGCTCACATTTCCATGATTCATCCTGCAGGGTGTTGAGTTGGACATTGATGAAATCGAGTCTGTTGCAGCCAACATGGTGTTTCGAAAATATGTCAAGGGCTACATATCTCATAAAAACAGGGTTATGGTAGTGGCCAAGCTGGATCCATTCCCACCTATGCATGCTGTCATCATTTCGGGCCTGTAGTACTTGTAAACTACGGGGAAAAAAGATTGTTGGAGTGAATTCACACAGGTAATCAAATCCACATGTTGAGCACATGTGTTTGTTAAATGCGATTCACCTGGATTCTCAGTAAGGCTGAACTTTGCATATTTCTGGAACGGGGTTGTGATATCAGTTCTGCTTTTTGTGTTTACAGTCTGCCTCACCGCAACGGAACTTGCGACACAGACCCCTCCAAAGAATGGAGGATTCTACCAGCCTTGAGCAGGCTTGGGTTTCTAATTAAGTATGTTTGCTATGGGGTGCAAGGAGAGTCAGCGAGAGAAATTGAGCAGAAACAAGTTGGAGGATGGGCAATTGTAATGTGTGTCAGTGGTGTTGAGGGTGAGGGGTCCAGGAACGGTGGGCGAGTGGTGTGGAGGGGAGCTGCAAGCCAGAGCTGTTTGCAAGCAGATGCAAATCTGGCAAGACGGGGGCAGATTGACTAAAGAAGGCGTTCAAGGTGGTAGGGGAGCAACGAACAGTTCAGCAAACCGGTGGCGGAGGGGGGCATACAAGGGGCAGTGAAAAATAATGTGCTCAACATCCTCAATGCCCTGGCTACAGTGCGGGCAGGTTCTCTGCTCTCGAGGGGCCCACTGTAGGGCGGGATGTGTTTGAGGGTGAGGCGCGCGGCAGTGAGAGTAGTAAGTAAGTAAGGAGGGTGAGGGGTCGGGGTAAAAACGGTAGCCGCCCCTCCGAGCGGAGTTTGCACAGACAATGAACGACAAGCAGCCTTCCTGCTGCACGGCACGCTCCTGAGCTGCTCCATCTTTAGCTGCTGCTGCTGCTGTGCCTGCTCGTGATGCTGTTGCTGCTCCTCCTCCTGCTGCTGCTGCGCCTGATGCCATCGATGCTTCCGGTGTGGGCGCCTCAGCAGGCGGCCACTGCTTGGGTGTTGGTGCTACAGTTGTCGTGTCCTGTGTGTTGGTTTAAGTGTGCCATGCTGGCAATCTTTGCAGCAGGAGCAGTTGCCAATGTTATGCCTCCGGAAAGTGCTGCTCATGCAACAAGCATTCCCTCCATCCATCAAAGCGTGCATTTCGCAGCTGCTTCCTCTTCTCTTTCCGGCGGTCCACTTGGGGTGCAGTGCACCGGGGTGCAGTACGAGTGCAGTACTGCTCACCCCTAACAGCCCCTCACCTAAGCTGCCAAGGATCAACACGTTCCCCCCTCACTGAGGTTTAGGGGTTGCGTGTCCGGCAGGACGGACAGCAGGCTAGGGGGTTGGTGTCCCTTGGCTGCTGGCAGGTCAAAGGGAGGGGTGTCCCTTGGCTGCCGGCTATACCCGCAGAAACGGTTATGAGTCGGCCGGTACGGCTCCCCTGCCCAGGTCCAGTAGGGCCTAAGTAGCGGGGTTATGTAACACACACACAACAGCCTTTGATAGACCTGCCGTGATGTGAGCGGATGATTTCAACTAGTATAATGATGGCCTCCTGCTTTTCCCACGGTAGGCGACAACCTGTCCTCTCTCATTCTTTGATACTGGGCAACATCACGAGTGCCTCGTGCGGGAGGTGCGAAGGCATAGCACAGCACCCGTAGCATCCCACAGCACACCCGCTCGAAGGCATCACAATGTCACCTCCAAAGCACTATCGAACCGCCAAATCCTTAATGCAGGTCGTTCTCTCGGTGACCTGCGTGCTAAACGCCGCGGCCGCGGGCGCGGCACTTCCCTCGCAGAGGATAGCAACAAGTTCGTGGCTGCGTTCGCCTCGATAGCTGCAATGCGCAGCTTGATCGATACGTATAAGCAGGTAAGACGCCCGCGTGTAGGCGCGCTCTCAACCCAACCCCAGGCCGTGCACGTGCCTCGGAAAAGCCGACTCGGAGCTTCGTGCTTGTCTGCCACGCATGGCACACACCCATACTAAAGTTCACTGTATCCTTGTGCGCCAGGCGGGCTCAGTTGGTCACGCCCCTATCAGCATACTCAGAAGTCGTCGGCCTGGTGGCTCTGCCGCTTCTGCCGATACAGGAGAATTAGCAGGTTCAATGGCAGCCTTGCCTGGGGTATACTGCAAGTTTCATCAATTGCGGTGCTGTACACCCTGCTGTGTTTGCTCACCTGGTGTGTAGTTCATAGCGCGGCGTTCAGCTCCAGCAAGCTGGCTCTCACACCACCCTCTTTTACTTGCGTTGCTGCCAGGCCTTCCGAGCTGCATTATGCCAGGGATGTGGGCCCTACGGGCGTGGTGGAGCCCTTTGGTCCGGTATTCAAGGTAGTGGTTTTTGGGGGGGCTGCAAGCGAGCGCATGCAGGCGGACGTTGCCGCTCAACCTCCGCCCGAGCCGTTGTTCCCACCCTCCACAACTAATGTCCCGATGCCTGCTGCACAGGTGGTGTTCACACATGGCGGCAGGGAGCATGTAGTGCACGGCCTGTCAAGTAAAGAGGAGGCTAGCTTGGTGTGCAACATGCTGGCAGGTGGGCTTATCCCAACAGTACTGGCATGGGCGCTGCGCGCACCGCTCTTCAGCAATTATGCCGTTCGGAAAGGCAGCACGTTGCTGTGTGCTGGCAAGGTTCTGAGCTACCCCTACGCCTCAATGTCCAGGTGAAACATCGATGGATATGCTGATTGATCGCATTCATTTGTTCAATGCTTGATATCATGCAGTGAAAGTGGCGCTGGACGAAGAGCTTCCGCTGGACGCCTTGCACCTGCACCAACTGGATCAGGAACATCCACAGTGGACGGGCATGCTGGGGTGAGCATGACCTGTGGCTCTAATTTTTGCAAATCTGCAGGCAGCTGCGGACACAACCCGGCAATATAACATGGCATGCATGCCATCTGTGAGCCTCTTGCTGCAGGTACCGCCCTCAATGCAGAGCCGGCATTGAGCTGGAACCCATCACGCTTCCCAAACTGGTGGAGCAGTTGCAGGCCTGTGCTGACACAGCCTTGAAGCTGCGAATGAAAGGTGCGCTGAGCAGCCATGACTCTACTTTGCCCTACTTTCCATTGCCTGCCACATTTTACAGTATAGAACACAGTCTATGCTCTCTCGCATATTGGCGTGCAGGTCACATGAATGTGGGTGCTTTGGGGAGCCACGCGCTGCTTCACGCGGCAGCACAGCTGGGTCATGCGCCAGCTGTCAGCCTGCTGCTGACGTGTGCGCCAGCTGCCGCCACCTGCATCTCCAGCTTTGGGCACACCCCTTTGGCTCAGGCAGCTGCAAGAGGGCATGTTTTGGTGGCCAAACTTCTGGTCGAGGCGGCGCCAACCACAGTTACAGCTGCACCTGTGGGTGGGGATAGCACCTCCCCACTGCACTTGGCTGCATTCAATGGACATGCAGAGGTGGCTCGCCTGCTTCTAGAGGCAGATCCGGCCACAGCTACAGCTGCCACCAGGAAGGGCAACACACCTCTGCACTTGGCTGCACGCAATGGACATGCAGAGGTGGCTCAGCTGCTTCTGGAGGCAGATCCAGCCACAGCTGCAGCAGCCACCAGAAAGGGCTACACCCCGCTGCACTTAGCTGCAGGCTGTGGACACGCAGAGGTGGCTCAGCTGCTGTTGAGATGCCCGCGTGGGCAAGCCACAGCAACAGCTGTTGACGTTGAGAGATTCACCCCGTTGCACTGGGCTGCACACAATGGACATGCAGAAGTGGCTCAGCTGCTTTTGGAGGCAGATCCAGCCACAGCTGCAGCAGCCACCAGAAAGGGCTACACCCCGTTGCACTGGGCTGCACACAATGGACATGCGGAAGTGGCTCAGCTGCTGCTGATATGCCCGCGTGGGCAAACTACAGCAACAGCTGTTGACGTTGAGAGATTCACCCCGTTGCACTGGGCTGCACACAATGGACATGCGGAAGTGGCTCAGCTGCTTTTGGAGGCAGATCCAGCCACAGCTGCAGCAGCCACCAGAAAGGGCTACACCCCGTTGCACTGGGCTGCACACAATGGACATGCGGAAGTGGCTCAGCTGCTTTTGGAGGCAGATCCAGCCACAGCAACAGCTGTTGACGTTGACAGATTCACCCCGCTGCACTTGGCTGCTTGCAATGGACATGCAGAGGTGGCTCAGCTGCTGCTGGCTTCGGCATGGGGAACAGTCGCTGCTGCAACCGCTGACAATATGGGCAGGACTCCCCTCCACGTTGCATCAGTCCATGGCCATGTAGCTACCATACAGGTGCTTCATACCGCCTTTCCAGCTGCAGCAGAGGCGCTGGACTCAGCCGGACGGACCAGCTTGCAACTTGCGCTAGCAAATGGTCATTGGGATGCGGCTCGTTGCCTGCTTTCAGCCGGGCAAGGCACCTCGGTGCTGGCGGCACTCGTGCACGCCAGGCCACATGCGTTGCCGCTGTTTGCTGACTTCGTTATCAAGCGGCTCTCACTATCTGACGAGGAGTGGGCAATGGTACCGACTGATTGCCCAGGCTTGCAGCGAGCCCTGTCATACATACTGCCTCATCAACCTGAGCAGGCAGCCCAGCTCATGCAACATCTGCCGCCAGCGGATGCCCAGCGGCTACGCATTGCAGCACTGGCATTGCATCGTGCGCAGCAGGGTTTTAAGGCACCACTGCCCATTCCCATTGTATATAAGATTCTGGCCCTGTCCGTCGATGACTGACTGGCCTTACTGCTTATTGGTTTAGATTCATGGGCGCTTGGCTTATGCACATGCTCACCGCGCATGTGTGCTACATGCACTTCCGTGTAACTCTTTGACCCATGCAGCAGAACAGTATCGATGTGCCGTTGCTGAACATATTGAACATGAGGCAGGCAGGCAGGAGCAGGCAGGTAGGTAGGCAGGCAATCACACATCGGCAAACAGGCAGGCAGGCAGGCAGGCAGGCAGGCAGGCAGGCAGGCAGGATGGATGGAGCAGGCAGGTAGGCGTGATGCAGCAGGCAGGTTTCCAAGTGGCCTGAGAGTTTTAAGCGGGCCAGAGCAGCTGGACGAAACACATGACTCTCCACCCTTTCTCCAGAACCATCCTAGCTGCGTGTTCTTTTATGCATCAGTTGTACCGTTTCCTTTTCTCCAGTGTGCGAGTGGAAACCAGTTGTACCGTTCCCTTTTCTCCAGTGTGCGAGTGATCCACATCTATTTTACTATCTTGTGTGAGCACGTTGTCATTCCTGGCGGCAAGTGGCTGTTGGGCACTGTCGGGGTGTTGGCTTACAGCGCTCAGGTGTTTTTTTAAAATTCCAGGTGGGGAATGCCCCCAGTAACACCAATCGTGGGTGCCGCAGTCGGAGTGAAGTTGCAGTCAATCAGCAGGTGAAGAGCGGAGCCGAGATTGAAGGGAAGAGCGGAGCACAGGAGGGGGAAGCTGGAAAAGCAGAGATGGAAAACCTTGGGAGTTGCAACTGGGTCATTGTGTGAGATGAGCGGTTTGGGTTTATGGCAGTGGGTGCATCAGGGCGCTGTTGTGGCGAGCCAGCCTCCTTGTAGCCCTCAGCTGCCGCGGCCAAGGGGTGGTGGTGGCTGGCTGTGGGACTGGTACTATCGATGGATGGATGGATGGATGGATGCCTGCTCCAGTGTTGCAGGGTCGGTGCCGGCTCCAGCTACTGTCGCTCCTTGGCGGCTTGGGCGGGGGAGGGGTCGGGGGGTGTGGAACTAGCCCCTGGCCTCCTCCCTCCAGCGCCACCCCTCCACTTGCGGGCCCACCCACTGATCTGCCAGGTGAGCGGCAGGCAGTGCGGCAGGCACAGGCAAGGGCAAAGGCAGGATGATGGCGCGTGGCGGAGTGCTGATCGCAGCAAGGATCTGCGTGTGGCACTCAATCGCCGCTGCGCCGGGTGGGCTTTGCCGGAGCTTGGCACAAGTCTTACCAGCAGTGGCGGTGCTGAGAGAGGCATTCTGCACTCGGCAGGCGGATGGGCTGCAGGCAGGCGGGCATGGCGGCAGGAAGGGGGGCAGGTATCGCAAAGCAGGGAGAACACGTGCAGAAATGTCAAACCTGCTCCATGGCCGGGGCAATTTTGTAGCGAATGTTCTTCCTCCTATCAGTGCAACTCGGATGAATCACTTTAGCTAGCTGGCTAGTCAAACAGCCAGCCCTTTCCCTCCACCCACCCGCAAGCCAGTACACTGCAAGCATGGGGGTGCGGGGTTGGCAGCAAGCCAGCATAATGGGGTCAGCATCGCAGAACAGGCCAGGTTTCACTCTGGTTGATAGTCTGCCCAACCTGCTGCTGCTGCGGTTATTCATTGCTGCATAACCCTTGCCCAGCTGCCAATGCCTGTCACTCAAGTTGCGTTTCTACCCAACTCAGCCCAGCTGTCAGCACGTGCACCCTAAAAGAACAAGCTGCCAGGCACTTGCACCACGAAGGGAGACAAGCGGCCCCCCAAAGCCGCTGCGAGCGGCGAAGGACAACATTGCTCCCTCCCATTCTCCTCACCTGCATGCATTGAAGCACAAGAAAGCAAGCAGGGGCCCCAATCAACCACCCCTGCGGCTACTTCTGCACCAAAGCGATGCAGGCAGCACCGGCGGCTGGCAAGCTGCAGCGCTGCACGGCACACCGGGCTGCATGCATGAACGCATGAATGCACACCGGCTGTACGCAGGCAAGGAGGAAGGCAGGTGCAGCAGCAGCTGCAGCATCAGCAGACCTCAGCACGAGCGACGGCAGCAGCCAACGGCAGCAACAACAGCAAGTAGGCAGCTGAGCGAAGCAGTACGTCTTTCCAATAAAGTAAATAAACTGCAGCAGACAAAGGCAGCACCAGCGGTATAGCACAGGCAGAAGGACAGAGCAGAGGCCAGAGGCAGTGCAGCTGGGGGGCGGCGGCACAAGTGAGGCACCCAGTAGGCTTCGGCACGTCTCTCCAGCCTCAGTTGCCGTCGAGAAGGGTAGCGGTTGCGGTTGCTTCAACAGAAAGCGCCAGACCCCGCCTGCCTGCCTCCTGCACCAACGCCGCAGCCATCGCCACTGCGGTCTGGTTGTTGCCTTTGCCGCTGCCGCCACCAGCGGTATTGTCCACGCTGACGCTGCCCTCCATGCAGGCCAAGGACGTGGTGCTGGAGGTGGGCCGTGAGATCTGGCTGCATGGCTCCCATCCTAATGCCATCGCTTTAGTCAAGCTGGTCAGCATGGGCCTGCCAGGCGACTGACTGGCGCTGACCAAGGCTGAGTTTAGGGAGCGGCTGGTGAGGGTGCAAGCTGCGGTGCCGCTGCGCTTGCAAGGTTCTGTTTGGTCTGCGCAATTGCCGCTTTCTACGTCTGGTGGGTGCTGCTGCCCAGGACCTCACAGGGAACAGCAGAAAGCTGGGGCAGGTTGTGGGTGGGATTGCAAACATCACGCTGCATCGATCGCAGGTGCTAGCCTGTGAGGCATGTATGTTGCCTGAGCACACTGAGGCTGCCTGACCATCACCCAACCACCCACCCGGCACCCCATGTACTCATAAGTGTGCACGTGCTGCAGTGGCAGACCTTGATTACCCACAAGCAATCTGTGGACAGCGGGATGTATGAGGGGGTTGGCAAGCTAGTTGGCGGCATGAGCACTTGCTCCCCCATTGTGGTATGCGGCACGGAGGATGAGGAGACGAGGGAGGTGTTTGACATGCGCGCCCCTCCCGCTCTTCTGCCTCCAGAACTGCCATGGCAGTTGCACGCCTGCCTGCGCTGCGCAAGGCGGCCAGCTGCAGCGTGCTGGCCAACGGCTTCTCGCTGCTGGCCATGGTGTCAGATGGGCTAAGCAAAGCGGTGCTGTACTGTGCCCTGGAGCAGTACGTGAAGTGCAGCCTGGGTGTAGAGGGGACGGCGATTTGGGAGCAGATGGCCACGCAGGCAAGGTTGAGGGCAGCCCTGAGGTGCCTGCTGCTTACCATCTCCAGCTGGCTGTCCACCCTTTTGCCCGCATGCCTGCCTGTGGCTGAACGTGCGGCAATCTTGACTGCTGCTGGCGGGCTGGGTGCCAACATACTTGGGCGCAACATACATGCCTTGCCGGACTTGGCTCTTCATGCATCCACTCATCGCCTGACGGTAGGCATACCAGGTTACACACACCCGAGCAATGAACCCCACCCAACCCCTCATCTCACCCCCACTCCCTGCAGGGCCACATCACCCTGCACCTCTTTGACATGGATTTCCACGGTGCCAACGCAGAAGGGCAACATGTGGTAGTCAGGCAGTGAGTGCGGTGCAGCGGCGCATGGGCGTAGGGACTGCCATCGCCGGTCAAATGCCATTTGTCTAGTGATTGACCGCTGCTGCCACTGTTGCTCCTGCGGTCGCTTGGCGCGACGTAGTTGGAAAAACTGGCCATACCTAGTGCCCCTGCGAGTGAGCCCCAAGATCAAGTCTTACCAGAGGGTCTTTCCTTTGCTTCTTGCAGGGCGATGCAGCTGCAGGTGCCTGCCCCCTCTGCCGGCGCGCTGCATGTGCGGCATGATCCCAGCAAGCACGCCTCACGCAATCCACTGCGGGGTGCGGCACGGATGGACTCCCCACGCGCCACGGTGGTGTGGGGGCCACCCAGGCTGCTGGCATCGCAGGAGGCGCCCGCTCTGCCAGCATTCGCGGCTGCAGATCCATGGCCGGAGGGCAGCACGCGAGGCATGAAGAAGGCCGTACTGGCGCGTGGGTGAACAGGCAGACCAATGCCTAGCGGTGTGTAAACCTGGCTGCAAAACACACGGCTGCTGTACCCGCCCAGCTGCCCGATTCCCTTGTTTTTGTTTGCATGCATGCTTGCTTGCTTGCTTGCTTGCTTGCTTGCTTGCTTGCTTGCTTGCTTGCTTGCTTGCTTACCTGCTTCCTGCTTGCTTGACCTGTGAGTCTTTGCGGAATTATCTTACAATTAAAGAGGTTGTGATTGTTTGAGAGAAGGGGAGTGTTGGTGGGAAGGGCCGCGGTACTATGGCCGCTATTGCCCAGACCGGTACTGTTCCCACCATCAGAGCGCGACTACAACCTTGCATCCGTGCCGCTTCCGCGCTGCCTTGGACTCGCCTCAGAAGCTGCGTCATTTGTGCTCGCATTAAGGGGTTGTATCAACTCTGACTGCCGGTCGATCATGCTGAGTCTTGGTGTTCACAAGTGTCCGGGCTTACGCACAGGTGTTCCAGGTCACCAGGTTGGCGCCACCGTGGCGCCACCGCCATCAAAGGCGGCATGCTATGCTGACACAGCAGCACCACTGCGGCCTCGTTTGACAGACTTGTATTAGGAGGTGCGTGTTGTAAAACCGTCACAACTTGCACTTGGGGTTGGGCCGTATCCCCCTCTCTTCTGGGGAAAGCTTGGGTTTAAGAAAGAAAGCTGCTATATAAGAGCCGGTCTTGCAGCCCACCCTCACTTCATTTTCCCGTTTTCGCCCGTGAAGGTCCCTTCAGCGGCTGCCATCTGCTGCAGGAAGGCTGCGGCTATGGAGAAGCGCAAGGTGAGGAGCAAACACGCGTGCTGCGTGGGCCTCATTGGCAGCAGGCGTCCAAGGCTGCTAGCAGCTCTGGCCAAGTGTCTGCTCCAACACAGCCTGCAGCCGCACCTGCCCCTGGCACCCACTCCCACCGGTGCTGCGCTTTCATGCAGGCCTCGGAGGGCGACTTCAGGGACGCCAAGCGTCTAGATGATGGCAACTCACACGTAAGACCTGCTCCACATGAACCAACACTAGGTGGCGGCGGCCGGTGGCGCGCGTCGGTGGGTGGGAAAACAGCAGGCGACCCTTCCTCTCTATACTAGCGTACCAGCAAGCATCCAATAAAACACAGTTCCTTGATCACTGATCTTGACTGATACTCCCTGCGGTGGTTGCCACTATACGCCTGCGGCCTGCAGTGATGCGTGCTCTTAAGCGCATCATTCTATCTTCGGCCATAGAGGACGAAGACCTGATTCCTTTGAATGCAGGCAGCACATGCCGAAATACAAAGCCGCACTAGTAACCAGCAGGTTGTGCACACTCACGCGTAAGGGGCATCCCCCAAGTCACCGAGGTGCCGGCTCAGCTGCTGCATGCAGAAGCCAGCAAGCTCAGCATTACGCCCCTTGTCAGCCAGAGCGGCCCCCAGCTGATGGATCAAGCGGTGGCACCTGTCACACAGTAAGAGTTTGCTGCTCAGCATCAACTGCAAGCAGGCAGTCATGGGGCAGGATACATTCAAACCTCCTCCCTGTCCCATGACTGCCTGCTTGCAGTTGATGCTGAGCAGCAAACTCTTACTGTGTGACAGGTGCCACCGCTTGATCCATCAGCTGGGGGCCGCTCTGGCTGACAAGGGGCGTAATGCTGAGCTTGCTGGCTTCTGCATGCAGCAGCTGAGCCGGCGCCTCGGTGACTTGGAGGTGACAGGCACACACATCACGAGCTTGATAGCGGTGTCCACCAAAGGCACTTCCGCAGTTTCTAGGATGGTGGGGTGGCGCGACACAGCGGTGTGTAACAGGGTCCAGAATGGCCTGGGGAAACGAAAGGAGGAGACGGCAGCAGCGGAAGATCAGCGCGGTGGTAAGGAGCGTCGGAGCAGTGCTGGGCGTGCATCAAAGTGCCACAGCTGCACACGGATTGGCACGCAGCCTCAAAATGGTGCAGCCTGACTATTTGACGTCACTTCAAGCAAACTGCCTCAACTTGGAAGTACTAAGCCAACCCAGGACGCAGCAGGCAGGTAGGCAGGCTGGTAGCATTCAGTGACAGCAGCAGAAAAGGGCTGTGGCAGCAAGCATCCGGTGATATGGCTCCAAGTTTTAGCATGCCGCGCAGGCAGTTCGGACCGGCCCTGTAGTTATGAGCAGGGGAGCGCACCCGTGTGATGGGCGCGTCCAATGAAGCCACATCACCCGTCTCCCATTCAATCCGTAGCAACCGAGGCAATGCATCAGCGCATCTTCCCTGTGCAGCAATGGAAGCAGCATCGGGGTCAGGAGGCAGGAGGTTGTGACGAGTGTTGGCGAGTTGGACGCACAACAGCACGGTTTGAACACCTTGCATGCACACAAACACCTTGCATCCTAGCACCGTCACAGGTGCAAGCTGAGGAAGACATTTTCGGCCCTTGTGCTGCGTGGTGCCCCAACTATGGAAATAGAGACACACACACCCATCCTCGTTCCCTTGCCAAGGTTGCCCCATCGTCGCCGCCGCCGCTGCCGCGCACCACCCCATCCCACCCCACTCCTTACCAACCCTTCAACCCCACCTCACCAACCCACCCGCGCAGGCTGAGGCGGCATCCTCAGAGTTGGGGGAGCCACTGGTGAGGTGTTTGGTGCGCAACAGCACCTACCTGATGCCGCCGCCTGCCTGCATGGAGCTGCTGGACATCTCAACACTCAAGCGCCGCCTGAACCTGCTGCGCACCGCTCTGGCAAGTTACCAACAACCGCTCGCCTGCCCGCACTCTGGCATTCATGTTGCCTGTTATTGCTGCATTTGTTCGTCAGATTGCTTAGGTAGGTTGGCTAAGATGTCCCATGGGCCGGCTGATTGCAAGCACACTAGGCGTGTTTTTGTGTCTGTCCACCGACAAGTTACGTGGGTGTATGCCTCCATGCGCATCTCGTTGCCCGCCTTGACCCCCTGCCCTGCGGGGACCCTTGCACCTGTGCCTTTCCACTGCGGTATGCTTGAGTGTCTGTCCGCACCATGGGCGTGTTTGCCTCCCTCCCCTCTCTTCCTGCAGGGCATGGGTGTGAGCGAGTCGGGCCGGTGGCAGGCCCCGGACAGCCGTGGCAAGAAATCATCAGCAAGTTTGGAACCGGCCCGGTGGGTAATGGACTGCAGGATGGCTGGGTCAAGGTTTCCTGGAGCGGTCAAGGCGTTTTCCACTGCGGCAGCATCACACGTTACTGACGACGGCAGCAGCGCACCGCAACAGGCGCTGCAGGCCCTCAGGCTGCTTGGGCTCGCGCTCCACCCGACAGACACGCCGAAGCTTCGGGTAAGGTTTACACTGCACTGCACCAGGCATTACACTAAGCAGTACTGCCTGCACAGGTGTACGGTAGTTGTGGTACAAGGGAGTGCTACAGCTTGGCTTGCCGTTTCCCATCTGGAAACACTTGCCTCTTGGCTTACCCGCTTTAAGGGGGAGGTGAACTCAGCATCGGATGTATCGTATGATCAATGCCATGGGGCGCTTATAATCAGCGATGTGCTCCACAGGGCTTGCTTCCCTTTTTCTTGTTTTCAAAAGGTACCCATGCCGGGTTTACTTAAGGTGGTTGACTGCCTGGTCTACTGATCTGCCTGTTGCGTGCAGGAGGAGGTGGTGCGGGATATCCTCCTTCTTTTGGAGGGGTCTGTGTCGCAAGTTCCGTTGCGGTTGGGCAGACTGTAAACACAAAAAGCAAAAGCAAGCATATCTGGCCCACTCTATCAGCCCCGCACCAGCGCCACCTGTTTGAGGCGGCGCTGTTTGCGGTGGCAAAAGGCGCCTGGCAGGGCCTGGGGGCGCGGCTGGCCGCCCTCTGCTCCGCCCTGCCGCCAGCTGTCGGGCAGTGAGAATCCTTATGGCATTTGGGGTGGCCGCCCTCTGCTCAGCCCTGTCACCAGCTGTGGGGGCAGTGAGAATCCTGTCCTGTTTACATCAAGTACTTGCTCCTTCTGTTGTACCCGTTGAGCCCCTGGTGGCACATCGTCACCCCCCTTTTTGTCAGATTTGCCTGCTTCCCCGGGCTGCACCCTCCCTCCTGGCGGGATAGTGCGGCCTAGTCAAACTCTTCTTGCTGAGCTGGCTAGCTAGCCAGCTGTCACTGGGAGTCCACAGCATGTACACGCATGTATCCCTCATCACCACTCTTTGCATCTGGCATCTGTTTGTTGTTCTCACTATTTGTTGGTGTGTTGCTCGCTGCTGTGCCGCTGCGCGGCACTTGTCGACACTTGCCTTAGTTCTTTTCTTGTTTTTATGGGTTTTCCTGTAGTTTCACGGTATATTGATAACAAAATGCGCATGTGACTCGTTTTGCCTACAGACAAACCTGCAACTTCACTTTGACTGTCAACAAGAGGGACAAGCATAGCTCGGAGCCGTAGCAATGCCGTTCTGTGGAAAGGGACTCCTGAGCTATGCTGGCCCCTGATTTATTCCCGGGTAGACAATGGAATACAGTAGCTGATGTATTGCTGAAGTTGCAGTCACATGTGGGATGTATGCTCCACTGCACAGACAGTCTGAAGCACTCCCTGAACGCGCCTCTGTGCTGCTGCTCCAACCGGTGCTTGAAAACTGCCGCCCTGCGAAGTGCCCACATCACGATGATCGTGTCGCCCCGAGGCACACATGTTGCACTGCACTGATAGGCTGGCCCTGCCCCTCCAGGGGTCACAAGACGCCTGTAGCCCCGGGTGCAGCGCCTGCTGAGTGGAGCGGTACCGCCAGTACAATCAAATGGTCCACTGCACCGACAGGCTGGTCCTGCCCCTCCAGGAATCATGAGCCACCTGCAGCTCTGGCTGCTCGGGCTGCAGGGTGGAGCGGTACCGCCAGTATATCTCCTGCAGCACAGATCAAGAATGTGGCAGCACAGCGGCATACATGCCTCAAGATGTTTGCTGGTTGCAGCAAACCGCTGCCAGTCACCCTGCCTGCTCTTGCCATTGCAGAATTTGCC
>JAAMXP010002043.1:1509-13345 GCA_019693395.1 Ettlia oleoabundans | reverse complement strand
GTCCGCATGTGTGTGTTGTGTGTGTTGATGCGTGTGTTGTGTAAGGTTGCAGAATGGTTGTGAGGGGCATGCCCGGGGTGGTGGGGTGGTATGTGGTGGTGGTGGTGTGTGGGAGCGGCGTGTCTGTAAGGTGCGCGAGAGGGAATTGCAAAGGCAGAGCATGGCCGGTACGGGGGAAGGAAGGTAGGACTCAACCCACCGGTGAATGTGTCCCACGTGGAATGCCCCATGAAAATATCGGACAGGTCCGGGGCAACCTTAACCAGCGCGCTGCACTTGCCGCTAAGCGCAACCTGCGGTCGCTCCAGGTGGGGTGAACAGGAATATAATCATGAGTGCGGGGGCGCGATACCGAATTACTTACTGGGGCGTGATGGACGACTGAAGAGCTCACTGGATATTGGGGCGTGATAGGAGGACTGAAGAGTTATTGATCATTTGGGCTCGACAAAAGTCTGAACAGCAGTACATCATAAGGTACAGCAGCCGGGCAGCAGCAAAGGGCTTGGCTGCCAGCAGCGCTCTAAACCGTGTGGCGGGAATTTCGCATGTCTCAAAACAGCTTGGGGGCGGTGTGGTCGGACCCTTGCAGCCTCCTCCCTCCCCGGCAAAAACTTCAGCAAGACCTGTGGCTGAAATCTCGCTTCGAAAGCCCACCAAAACCCAAGAACAGGCCAGGAAACAGCTGGACACTAAAACCCCACCAAATCACCAAAATGCCAGCAACATTCCCCATACCTTGGAGAAGAGCTTGGCAGCAGCAGCCTCAGGATCAGCCCTCACAGCATCCTCCAGGGCACCCCAGTGCCGGCCCCCCGTGCGGCGGTGCACGGTGGGGATGCGTGGCCTGCCGGGGGTGTGGGAACAAGGGCGGTGCACCGCTGGTCAGCATGAGCCAGGCAGCCGGTCTGCCAGGTAGCTACCCAACCAGCAGCCAGCTGGCCCCCCCCACCCCCCGCCCGCCTACCGCCCCCAGCTGGCTAACCCTAACCCCCAACCACACACATCCACACACGCACGCCAGCGCCACCACCGCCACCACCACCACAAAAGCGCCCCACACCACGCTAAGCACAAAGGCACTCACTCCGGCCCCTGTATCCAGCTGGGCCGCTGATCGGGCTGCTGCCAGTCAATGATGTCGTACAGGTCACCTGCGGCAGTACAGGGTGGCAGTACAGCTGAGAGCGGTACAATCCAGCAGTACAATGCAGCAGAACAATGAGCAGGGCAATGCACGACAGTGTGAGGAGGCAGTGACAATTGAGCGGTACGATAAGGTTAATAGGAAATGACGTAATGGCGCAGTACGGCAGGCGGTACAGCGAGGCGGTGCAGCGCAGCTCACCAGCCGATGGTTAGCCCCCAGGCAGCAATGGGTGATTCTTATCACGCAAAGTGAGGCAAGCGCGATCCCCAACAGCGTGCGCAGCATGCAAGCCAACAATACGGAACCCAGCAGTGTGCGACTTTCAAGTAAAGGGTCGCTCAATCACCAACCCCTTTATAAACCACTCCAGTGGGCCGCCCGATAGCATGCTTGCACCCAGCCAACCACCCAGTTCACGCTGCCACAAGCAGCACAGCACAGCACAGCACAGCATCCCACACCGAGAGGAAGCAAACCGCACCGCAGCCCCACCTACACACCGTTTGATTCCAGGAAAAGAAAGTCCCAGTCACTCATCTCCCCCACAGCATCAAGGGCACTGGCCCTGTCAATGCTGGCCCTGCTGTTGTGGCCGCCGCTGGTGCTGCTGTCTTTGCGATCGCTGCCGCTGGTGCCAACGCTGTTGCTGCTAGCAAGGCCGCTGTTACCTCTGCTGCTGCTGTCTCTGGTATCGCCAATGTCGCCGGCGCTGCCGCCATCGCTGGCGGCTGCAGCAGTAGCTGCCAGCTGTGCCCGCCGTGCGCGGTAACCTGCCTTCATGCCGTCAAACTGGCGCAGCAGCAGGCAGATGGCCTATAGGCAGACACACATGAGGCGAGAGAGCAGTGTTGGGTGGGTGCACAACTGGATGGAAAGAACAGTTTTGACTGGGGCCACAATGGAATGGAGGAAACAGTGCTGTGTGAAGGCGCATGGGTGGGGGGTTGGTGTGTACGTCAAGGGGGGGGGGGATTACAGGGCAGCAAAAGTGTTCATGCAGGGTGTGAGGAGAAGGCTGGGAGTGTTGCCTTTGAAAAAGCAAGTGCGCTCCGAGGATTTAAAGCCAGCCCAGCCCCAGCCCAGCATGGCATAGCGCTAGGCGGTAATGTCCCGCCCGCAGACAGGGAGGGAGCAGCCTTGGGACCCAAACAAAGCTGACAAAAATGGCATAGCGCAGTCCAGCACGGCATAGCACACCTGCCAGAACCGCTCGTTTTTAGCACCGCCTACCCTCTCCTCACTGCGAGAGGAGCAATGCCCTCTGACCCACCGATCCTGCTCCTCAATCCTGCACCAGTGCTCACCCATAGCGAGGATCAGAGGAAAGTAGAAGCGCCAGAGGGAAGATGTGTAGATCAGGTGAAGGATTGCACGCAGCCGGGCTATTGAAAGATTAAAAGTGCAAAAGAGCAGCGTCAAGGGTGCGACAAAGCGAACGGCACGGTCAGCACCCACCTACCAACTCGTCCACCGGCACCCAGCAGCACCCACCCAGCAGCAGTCACCCTCAAGCACCCACCCACCAACCCGGCCGCCCGCCACCAACACCCACCAGCACCCACCCACCACTTCATGGGCTCCCTGATTTCTGCGCCCATCCCCCGTGTGAAGTAGTCGCGCATGTTGACAAAGCTGTCCCATATCCGCTCCGCGGTGAGGTGGCCCTCCAAGTAGCCGGCGGCAAAGAGCTGCTCGGCATCGCTGTAATTGCCAGAGGTGGTGACCCGCAGCTGGCCGAAGTTGGAGGGGGCGTGGAGAGAGTCTAGGTAGGATCCCCAGGCTACGCCGCCTGCAGGGAGCGGAGGACAGAGGTGGGTAGAAATAATCAATGAAGGAGGGGCGGGGCAGTGGTGGCGGTGAGAAGCGGTCAGCACCCAGGTGGCGGCTTGATGGCAGGAGCAGCCTTGGTACATTGGTGTGCTGAGTAGTTCTGTTCAATCGGCAGCCCTTTCATCAAGGGTGCAATGCAAGTGGTGCCGCTTGAAGCAGTCCAATCACCCGGCCGGTCTTGGCATCGCGGCGCGCATGGGCTGAGACGGCGGGTGGGCTCACCCTGGGCGGCGGCTGCGAAAGCGAAGCGTTGGCCTCCTTGGCCGTCGTCCTCCAGCACCACGCTACCCACCCTGACCTTGGGGCAATGACTGCGGTCCCAGTGTGGCAGCCTGATTGCGTGGACTGCAAAGCAGACGGCCAGCACAGCCAGAAACCGGCACGGCCACCTCATGATGTCGGTGATCGGCGCGAAATTGGGGCGAGCGGGCACCCTGATGGAGGCCCTGCCAATGTCATGTAGTCAGCGCCAGGTGGCAACAACGGATGGTTTTGCCACCACATGAGCAGCCAACCTAGCTGCAGGCTGGAATGATCTAGCACTCATGTCGCAGGATCATAAGTGACAACATGCATCAACCTGGCGTTGCATCTTGCTGTTTGCACTGTGCAAAGAATGAACGGTCACCACATACAAATGGGAATGAGCGGCTACCTGGGTGATTAGTGGATCGCTGTTCGGTTCTGGGATGCATATGTACCTATCTACGGCCAGCTAAGTGAATGTATCTGCGACGTTGGACGTTGCACAGAGCTGTGGAACAGGTGGCAAACCATCCCAGACGCAGCACCCTTCTACAGGCTGTTGACATGGCGCCAACATGCCACCAGACCTCCAGGCTTTTGGATACATGATCCAGGTTTACCGATGGCTGCATGGCATCTCAAGCAGTTGCCCAAACGTGTGATGGTGCTGCACGCAGCTGTGGTCGGCCTGCAATGGTTGGTGGGCAGTTCTGGAAACAACGTCCTCGTCACTTTTTGGCAGCGGGGCCCAGCCTTTTGAGTGCATCATTGAAATTTGTTCACCCATGCACTGCAGGCTGTAACACGTTTGGCAAAGACCAGGCGACATTAGCGCAGCGCACACCAGACAAATGTCTCTTGATGTTGGGGGCGGCGACACCCCCGCAACACCCCACCCCACAGCAGAGGCACCAAGCAGGACAAGTCTTACGCCCGTACTTGCAAGGTCTTGCATAGATGTTTACATTCAATGCAGACATCACATAACTATAATTCAGGGGGCTAGTGACTAGTAGCTGCGGTGTGACTTGGCTGCTGCCGCCCGTGCTGCGCCGCGCTGGCATCCAGAGGTGCCTTGCCGACCCGGTGTGGGCAGTTCTGCAGTTCTCGCAGCCCGCTTTCGCTGGCTTGCGGTAGGAGGCAGTGTTCGGGGCCGACAGCGCTGCCGGAGCAGCGTATCGGGCCAAGATGGGCGAGTCAGGGGGCGATGGGCTGCCGTTCATCGGCAGCCTCATGAGGCTCATCAGTAGCGGCGATATTGCCTACGAGGGAACGCTGTTCACCATCGATATGCCCAACTCCACGATTGCCCTGTCGAATGGTGAGCTCCTGGGGCCGCCAGCCGCAGATCGAGGCCCGTTGAACCTCAGCGTACCAGCCTGAGACGGTAGTCAGCTCCCAGGGGGCTCTCCTCGTGCTGCAGGCGTGCTTGGAGAAGCGGTCGGAGCACCTCTCCTGCCGCCTCCTCGAGGCCCCCCGACACCCACCACGACACGCATGATAACCTTCTTTGTACGATTATGCTGCAGTGCGATGCTTTGGCACCGAGGGCCGGCGGAAGGAGAACGAGGTGCCGCCCAGCGACCAGGTCTTTGAGTACGTGGTGTTCAAGGGTGAGCGCGCAGCCTTTGGTGATGAGAAAAGCAGGGACCAAACCGTTGGGCGTTGAGCTGATGTGGGCGTGAGACGGTCGGCAAGCGGCGGCAGCGAGCCAAGCACCAGCATGTTGGGCCGTTGCAGGCTCACCTTGCTGTCTGCTGCTTCCCTGTCCGATTGGCGGTCTTGAATTCATGTCATGCAGGTGCCGAGATCAAGGAATTGACTGTGGTGCAGCCTCCGCCTCCGCAGCCCGCCCCACCGGCGCCACCTGTGGGCTTCCAGGACCCGGCTATCGTATCAGCAGGCCCTCCGCCAGCTGCTGCGGCAGCCTGGGGGGCGCCGCCGCCGCCGCAGCCCTACGGCGGGCCGCCGCCATTTGGCAGCAACCCCTGGGGCCCGCCGCCGCCCGGTGCTCCGGCCGGCCCACCGCCGCCGCCACCTGCATCTTCCGCGCCGCCGCCACTACCATCCGGCCAGCCTGCACCCGCGCCAGCACCCACCGTTGCCATCACCCCCATGCCGGCTGTCAACGGCAACGGCCCGGCGCCAACCCAGCAGCAGCGACCCTCCTCGTACGCCCATGCAGCAGGCGGTCGCGGTCCTATGCAGCAGCGGGGCGGCCGTGGGGGCGGCGGCCGCAGCGGACAGCAGCAGCAGGGTGGTGGCGGCCGTGGCGGCCAGCAGCACCGTCAGCAGCAGCCACGCCCGCAGCAGCCACGCCCGCCACCTGTGGAGGTTCCCAAGGTGAGCAAGGCTGGACACTGGGCTGACGCACCCGTTTGCGCATGTGCCTGTGGCTACTCTCATTTCCCCTCGATTTTTGTCTGCGTGGGTGCTGCCAGCGTGTGGCCGTGTGCATGCGATTTGCAGCTTGTGACAGCGGGCTACCTTTACAGAGCGCATCCCAACTCTTCTTGCTGCCGCTTGGGAGCAGCTCAGAGCTTCTGTCGTGACATGCGCGATGCCTTTGTTGGTTTGCCCCACACCACACCACCCTACCACTAACTGTTTTTGCCCCTCTTTTATCCCACACAGGAGGAGTTCAACTTTGAGGAGGCCCTTAAGAAGTTCAATAAGGAGGCCTTGGAGAAGGAAGCTGAGGAGCAGGTGAGGGGCCAGCTTGGGGTTGGGTTGTGTTGCACTTGTACCGTTCTAGTTGGGTGGATAGCCTTTTTATCGGCTGTTACTCGGCAGCTACCCAGGCTTGTTTGGCTGCCGACGCTGGCCAATCCACTGCTTGCTGGGCTGGAAGATTGCTTGAGCTGTATGGGTGGCAGCTCTAATGGTTGGCAGCTGAAATGACCTGGTGTGCCCACATGAGAACAGCGATATTCTGAGATTCATCGCCGGCGGGGAGCGCAGTACTGCGGGCTTGCTGCCGGATTTGGTGTTACAGAGTGGTGTTGCGTGCCGGGCTGCTGGCTTGGTTCTCAACAGTACCTCCCATTGCATCCACCGCACCCGGTACCGCAGGTGCCAGCCGCCCCTGCTCAGGCCACGTACAGCAAGGACGATTTCTTTGACAAGCTCTCGTGCGACACGCTGGAGCGCCTCAACATCAGCGACGGCGGTGAGTTAGAAAGAATACGTGGCACAGGGGCAGTGGCACAGGGGCAGTGGGGGTGGGTTTTAAGGACTCCTCAGCCCTAGTCATGCTGAGGTGTTGCAGCACTGGGGGTGGTCAGTCTTGCTGGGAACGAAGAGAAGCGAAGTTGAAAGAAACGGTAGTAGACACTCCTTGTTGTATGCGAGTCCAGCGTCCATTTTTTGGTGGCTCAGCCTTCCTTCCGCATTACAATTTGGCTTCCCGTTCTGCATCACCTAGGTTTCATACCGCGTGGCATGTGCCTTGCAGGTGACCGCGAGGAGTGGCGTGCCAAGATGCAGGCGCAGCGCAAGGTGGACATGGAGACTTTTGGGGGCATGGCGCGGGCAGGTGGGTGGCAATGGCAAGTTTTTACAGTGTCAAGTTTTGATGCGGGCAGGTGGGTTCTAGTTTTGGGTCATGGCGAGGGCAGGTTGGTGGCCGTGTCAAGTATTGATAGGGGCAGGTGGGCTCTAGTTTTGGGGCAAGTTTTGGGGCATAATGCGGGCAGGTGGGTTCCAACCAGGGCTGCGCTGGGATATTGGGGGAGCAGGGGGGCGCTGTGGGTGGGACAGAAAGCACATGTGCCTGGCTGCCATTTCTTCACCTCGTAACCTGGAGAGCACCCTCACTCGCCACAACCCCTCCAAATAAACCGCACGAGCCCTGTGCCACCCATCTCTTGCAGGTGGCAGCTACCGTGGGCGCGGCCGTGGCCGTGGTTACTATGGCGGCAGGGTGCGTGCATGCTGAAGTGGTGCTGCGCCCATCAGCTTTGCCTTTCCTCATTTCCTGCGCCTGCTCTCTTGCCTGCACTCCAGCAGTTGCATGTCCGTCAAAGAAACGTGTGGCTTCTAAAATGCTGCACCCTGTCAGCAAGCTTGCACCTGCAGGTTGAATCAGCCTTCATTTAATCCTTACAGTGCTCTCTTGTCGCTTGCTTAACATGTGTGCCTGTCTATCCAGCCATTCCTCTCATGCACGTTAGCACACAGAGATATGCATAGCCGTGCCCGTTATTTCTCGGCTGCCTGCAGGGCCGAGGGCGTGGCCGCGGCAGCCAGCAGCGGCAGCAGCCTGCGGCCTGAGGCCGCATACAGCACAGCACAGCACGGCATGGCACGGCACGCACGGCACAGCACGTTGGGCAGCAGCAATAGTGGCCCATGTGGCTGCATGATGGCTGCGGGGTGATGGCGTGCCTGGAGTCGGCAGCTGTGCGGGCTTGCTGGAGTTGGCGACAGCCGTCAGTAAACTGATAATTTGGGGCATGCCTGGCACTGCAATTGCGCAGCTGGGTGCAGTGGGACAAAGCAGCCTGGGGCACCCACGGCCCGCTGCGGCAGGTGCTGCCCTGCAGCCTCCATAATGGCTGTATGCGTGGTCCATTCGTGAAGATATGTCGGGCTTGGAGTTGGGCAAAGACAGCTGGATTTGTGAAGCGGGATAACTGTGGAACTGAGGGTGGCGGCAGAATTGCATTCCGATTTTTTCTAAACTGTCGGATAACTTGCACGTTGTCACCTTTGGGGGCCCCGCTTTTTGCGCTACAACCCTGCAACCTACATGTCTGGGGTCTCTTGTAAGCCCAAGCGCAACAGTGAAAATAAGCAGCAGGCAGGGCGTGGAAGCTTCGATCGTCCATCGTGGGAAGCGTGGAGCGGCGTCAGAACTCCCGCCCATAGGGGGCCTCCCGCCTTGGCAATTAGCGCGGAACACGACGCCTGGGCGCGCCATGACATCGTATTGCAGGCAACCAGGGGCGGTGATCGCGTTCCAGGGCTCCGGCTTGCACTGTCGCAGAGCCCTGGACCCCTGGGATCGTCTGTGGGCAAACCGCTGCGGTGTCCCGATACTCGCGATACTTGCCACAGGCAGACTAGTCTTTGATTCCATCCCTCTATTCCGGACATTTTATTGATGTTCACGCATTCGTACGCAATCCACCTTAGCCAGCGGACGTTTGTCGCACACAACCTCCTGGGCTGTGGCCTCCTTGGGACTCGGTGGCTGTTTGTGGCATCGGTTATCGCTGTAGCTGCAGTTTCCAAGACAAACAGCAGCCAGCAACTCGGGTACAACCCATCAGCCGGCGGCACCTCGCGCTTCTCTACGGCGTCCCTGCCTGACCGAATGAGGCGATGACCAGGGAGCAGGGAGACGCAGCCTCTGACCCTGTGCGCTCGCCTGGTTGGCAGGAGGACTTGGCCCTCGCCGGAGCCACGGTTGAGCGGCGGTCTGACAGAGCCGCCACCCAGCCCAGTTTACTCGTCAGCAAAGCGACGGGCCTTGCGCCTAACCAGGAGGAACAAGATGCCGTTGCGAAGGGGGGCAGGGGCAGGAAGGGTGAGCAGCCGCCAGCAGCAGACAGCGGCGGAAGCGATGCTGCTGGTGCACAGGCTCAAGCGGCAACAGATGCCACGCGGCTGCCAGCGGCGGTAAAGCTTCAAGCATCCATGATAGGAGAAGCAGCCCAAGGTCTTCTCCTGTGCAAAGCTTCCGCCGGTTAGTCATCTGCAGCAAAGCCCAACCCAGAAGCCAGCTGTGCCGTGCCGTGCCGTGCGGCCGTGCGTCCTTAACCTGGCTTGTCAGCTCTGCTTTCCTTTCCAGCTGGTTTACTTCCTCTGGCAGGACAGTAGTAGTGCCTATTGGTGTGCTGGGGACGCCTGAGTGCAGCAACCAGCTGCAGCACCCAGTTGGTGACTGCCGGGGTGGCAGAGCTGTTTCCTGATGGAGTTGCTGCACTGCTTCTGTTGGGTGCTGCACCAACTTGCTAGCCGCCTGGTCAAGAGTCCCGCCATATCTTTCTCAACTTCACTCCCCATCCAATCTGCACTGCAGCGGAGCCGCCGCACGCCAACCACACGCACTTTCCAGCAGCACCCATCAGCGCGCTGCCGCCCACTCCCACCGCCTTGGCCGCACGGCTCCCAGCCCAGCCCTCAATGGCCCTTGCCTCAGGCTCTCTGTCTATGCAACTCAGCCACGCAGGGTCGGCCTCGCAGCATCTGCTCACAGCCCTAGACAGCCTGAGGAGCAGCAGGGCGGAGGATCTCAGTGGGCAGGTGCCAGGTAACGGCACCAACGCTGGCAGTGGAGCGATCGACGGCGGGGGCGGCAGCATGCCGGCGCCACCCGGCGACCCTGCCTCCCTCCAAAGGTGCGACTCCTTTGTATATGCAGCATGCTGTGGTCATGCGGCTCGCTCATGCTGCGTTCATGCTGTCCTCGTGCTGCGCTTTGCTCTTGCATGCATGCTGTGGTCATGCGGTGGGTTTGCCAGCTGGAGCTCATGCATACGTCCAGCTGGCGCTAGCGCCCTCCCCGTTGCTCCTCATTGCATTGGATTGGGAGATTGCTGTCACAGAAGGCTGACACAATGCTGCCCCACCTCTGCTGCCGGACATGCATGCTGTGCGTGAACCGGGCTCAGGCTGCCCGTGTGCCTGCAATGGCATTGGACCATGGCTTTTGCTGGGAGCAGCTACACTGTGCACACATTTGCATGTTTTTTTGCAGCCCTGCTCCTGGTGCACTTGTTAGTACCACCAATGCCGCTCACCAGTGTGTTCCTCATCGTCCCTAGGTTACTTGTTGTGGTGCTGGCTTTGGTGCAGAGCCTTGAACCCTGCGGCAGCGCTGGCGCAGCAGACACAGCAGGGCCCTGATGCAGCACAACCAGGAAGAGAAGGGGCGACGGCAGCAGCCGCGGGGGCAGCAGCGGGTGTGACCACAGTGGGCGGCCAACCCAGCAGCAAGACCGCCACCAGCCTGCCTAGGGGAATGACGGCAGCAGCAGCGGCTCCTGCTGCTGCTGCTGATGGTGTAGCAGCGGACAGTGTTCAACATGCTGATGGTATTGCAGCATCTGCAGCCACCACTGCGGGGCATGGCAGAGAGGCGGTCGTAGCTGGGCGGGGTGCGGAAGGTGCTGTCCATGCCAAATCGCCTGTCCCGCCATTCTTACGGCCCCCTGCGGCTGAAGCGCAGCAGCAACATGTAACAGCGGCGCAGCGGCATGCTGCAACAGCAGTGCAGCAGCCTGAAGTGGCGGCGGAGCAGCGAGGGGTGGGTGGTGCTGCGGCGGGCGTAACGGAGCAGGCGCAACGGCACGACATGCCAACCCAGGCGCGGAATGCGGAACCGGCAGCTGCAGCGGCGGCGGTGGCAAGAGGGGGGTCGGGTCAGCTCGCCTCTGTCCATGTGGGTGCTGCTGCTCCTGAGGGTGAGCTCTCCCCTGCGCTGGCAGCGGTGCTGCTGGCTGCGTTGCAGCAGCAGCAACAGGAGCCCGAGGCGCAGGCTACTGCCACCCCTGCCACTGCCCCGGCCAGCGCCCCTGCCACTGCCCCGACTGCTGCATTGCCAGGTGTGGGAGCGACGCCGCTGGAAGGCAATGGCACTGGCACAGCAGAGGGTCCCGCCCCCGGTACCGAAGCGGGTGTGCGCGCGCTGCGCCTGCTGAGTCAGCAGCTTCCTCCCCGCTTGGAAGCTGCGGTGTGCCATGTGGAGCTGCCGCTGGCCGCCAGCATCATGCAGCTGATGCGGGTGCAGCAGCAGCTGGCCAGGCAGCGCACGGAGCTCATGCGCGCGCTGGCGTTGCCGCCAGACGCGGCAACGGCACCGGCTATACCGCCACCGCCACCGCCGGTAGGGCAGGAGCAAGCAGCCTTGCTGCTCAGGCAGCTGTCGGCGCCGCAGCTGCAGCACCCGCCGCCGCCGCAGCAGCCGGGGCCACCGCTGCCGCTGTTCCCGCAGCAGCAGCCGCCACAGCAGGCGGCTGCACCCGCGCTGCCGCCACTGCCACCGCCATTTCCCCAGCAGCAGCAGCCGCCGCCGCCGCAGCAGCAAGCAGGATCTTTCTTCCCCCAGCCCCGTCAGCAGCCAGTGATCCGCCCGCAGGCGGCCCCCTGGGTGCCCAAGCCGTCACGGCTGGGGCCCAACCAGCAGCAAGGCCCCTCCCCGTCCACCCTGCAGCCTCCTCAAGCGCAAACACAGCAGCAATCACAGTTGGAGCAGCAGCGGCAGAAGCAAAGGGAGCAGCAGCGCGGCTGGGAGCAGCAGCAATCAAAGCAGCAACAGGAGCAGGAGCAGCAGCAGGATCAACACGCGGACGAGGCAGAGTGAGTTGGGTGCTTGGGTCTTGCACGCAATCTGAGATGTCACATAAACGATAAAAACTACTTCCATTTATTGGTATGGAGCAGCCAACAAGCCAGGAATTCTAACCCTCAACTGCTTTCTTCACCTCGCAGGCTGGCAGCAACCCTGGTGGCAATGCAGTCGACGCAGCTGGGGAATATAAAGAGCGAGGGCATTGCTTCCCGCAAGCGGCAGCGGAGTGACGACGGCAGAGGGCCCGGTGTGCAGCTGGACGGTGGTGGCGGTACGGGAGGCGGGAACCAGGTCAAGTGAGTACGGAGCTTGCC
>JAAMXP010002036.1:0-14679 GCA_019693395.1 Ettlia oleoabundans | reverse complement strand
GTGCCACGTGTCGTGGCTGTGCAGGATGTGCAGGGGGTGGGAGGGGTTGGGGGCCTTGCACCAATGGCAGGTGCAGCTGCTACTGATGCAGGCATAGGTGCTGTGGTGTATTGTGGTGCGGCAAATGAGTTCATTTTTATGTTGAAGCAAGAAAAACCGTGCCTTATAAAAATATGAACCCATTTGCGCTCTAAGACATCTGCTACAAGGTGGAACCGTTGGTCTGGAATATCATTTCCCACCCATTCCAGTGGGATAATGATCCAGCCTGAGGGTGTACCGGACACCCTCCGGGTATTGTGCATAGCTTGGTGCAGAGGAGTGGCGTCAGCGGCATTGGCACTAGCGTACCAATGCTCCTGGAACCGCTTCAGCAGGGTCAATCTGGTTTGCCCCACGTAAACGCGGTTTGCGTTTAGGCTGGGGTTGCAGACCGCGTATATTACGCGTCTGCAATATTAGGAAAGGAAATGAGGTACAAGGAGGTGAAGCTAAAGCAGAAATGAGCAGGCAGAGGCTCTAAAGAATAATAAAGGAAGTGGATGAACGAAGGAAGGACCAAGGCAGTGAAGGAAAAGAAACGAAGCTGAAGTACTAAACAAAAGGGGAGCGGTCCTCAAGAATACAATGACCAAACAACAGGTAAACTGGGTAGCAGACGAGCAGGTCAGCGGAAGCAGTAAGCAGGCAACAAAGAGATTGAGCAGCCACTTTGCCCGATGTTCAAAGTTAAGGGTTGCCGAGGTCTGGAGGATAGATGCGTGTTGCCTTCAATCAGAGCTTTGACGCGCCAGACCATGATGTTGCGGTGGTGGTTGATGGTACTGGTGATGCTATGCTGGATGGCGCGCCAATGCAGCCGTGGGGGCCGGTTGCTAGCGTAGGCTGACATCTAGGCGAGCAGGGCAAGCACATGAGCCAGCGAACTGCTGCTACGTAGCAGTGCTAGGTACCTAGCCAGTCCCAGTAAAAACACGGTGCCCAGGAGGCCCACCAGTCAGCGCCTATGAGGAAGGCGAGGGTGGGATGGATGAGCACCCTTCGGCGCTACAGCATGCCAGAAGGCAGAGCACTAGTAGCACCCGGGCAGGTCTCTTTACCGAGCAGTGAGCAAGGGGGGGGAGGGGCCCACTTTAGGGCGGGATGTGTTTGAGGGTGAGGCGCGCGGCAGTGAGAGTGGGATGAACCTAAAGGGACTGGACGAGGCCCTTGACAACTGCGGCTCGTGCTTGGCAAGCAGTATGGGTGCAAACTGGCAAGGTGCAGGGCACGCTGCTGCCGATTGAAAGTCCAAAGTACCTGAATCAGGATGGGTGAGCCGTTCAGCTGGGCCTGTGAGCACTTGGAGGGTGTCGGAAGGGACGTGGATGCACAACACGGAGCCGCAATGCCTTGGGGTATCCTCTACGGAAGCGGAGGGAGTGTTAAAGGGGAAGGCCAGCACCGCAGCAGTACAATGCAGAACAGCGGCAGCAGGGCAAAGCAGGCAGGTTCCAGAAGTATCCATAATTGAGGTATCTAGTTAGCGCCAGTCAGGCCAACTGTTTATGACTAAGGACCGGGGACCCCTAACTAACGCTCAGTCAGCCACGCGTGGCCACGCTCGCAGGGGCCCTAGCTAACGACCTCGGGGCCCCATCCCTCTTGCCTTCCAGTCAGACACGTTGGATGACGTGTCAGAGCGTGCGCCAACCGCCGCCGGCCTCGCGAGCCTCTTTTCTCGCGATTTCAACCCCGACAGCTGGTGATCGTGCCACGGTGGCTGACTACGCAGTAAGCGGGCAGTGCTGACTGGCGCTAATTAAATACCTCAAATGTACTTTTTTGCAGCGCCTGAGTGACGTGTTTACAACGTATATGATTTGGCACGGCTCAGCCGTGCCAACTCAAGTAAGGTATAAAAAGGAACGAAGTGTGTCAGTGCAAGGCATGTGGGTGATATGCACAAATTGTTCCACTGATAAGGAAGAGAATGGAGAGCATGCGCTATTATGTTATGCATACACCAACGCAAATACGGCGCACGGAATGACAGAGATGGACCTTGCACCACGAACCAGCAAAACCCACGGAATTTCATGCACAAATTTCCGCAAAATCCAGGAATTTCTGCATCCCACAGCTACGCACCTTATCCACCAGCGACCGGTTTTGCTCAAAGCCCAACTCCCACGCACGCATTCTTTCAGGCTCCTCCACGCGACAACAATCCTGCAAACACAGCCAGGGACGCATCGAAAACGCAAATGCCCACCCGCGACACACAACACCGCTTCAATAATATATAACGACTATTCACCGCTCACATTACGCTGTGTACAGCGCTATAGCGCCGCCGCGGGACCCGCGATTTCCGACAACATGTCATCCGGCTAAGAAAGGGTGGCAACACTGGTTAGACGCTGGTGATTTTTGCGGGCACCCCTCGCAAAATTATCAGCAGTAATTTAACAACTGCCAGAAGCTAACCGTGAACCTCGTAACGCGCCCCGCGCTCCTGGCAGAGCACGAAAAATCGAAAGCGGTGGAGGCGGTAACAAGAAAGGCAGTTTTGCGTCACAGCGCAGCACGCGAAACAGAACCCGCCGGCCCTCGGCGCGCACGAGCCCCGCGGGCGCAGCAGCCCGCGCGTGGCGACGCAAAGCGAACCTCTCCGTCGCCACGCAGCGGCGGCGGACGCGGGGAGGCACTGAGCGAGCGGCCGGCCACGAAAGAAAGTCGCCCCCTATAGCAGCGTTTTCTCTTAAAAGAAAGTGAAACAAAAAAAACACTGATTACACGCATCAACGGTGAAGAAAGGGGGCAGCGACTGGTTCTTCTGCGTAGTACTTTCAGCCCACACCTTGCAGGAGTGCCACGCGCCACGGGGGGCTTCGGCTCAGCTGATGGCAGCAGCAGCCACACAGTCCGCCACTAACCCCGCTGGCCTTGTACATCTCCCGATCTACTTGCAGGTGTGGTTCAGATACCGCGTTTTCAACAGCAGCGTCAGCAACAGCGACAGTTTGCATCACGTGCTTGACGAAGTTGTGCGTGCGTGAGTGTGTGTGCGTGCGTCTGCGTGCGTGCGTGTGTGTGTGAGGGGGGTGTTCACCAACCCCTCCTGAGCCCCCAAGTGCCACAATTGACGCGAGCTCCCCCTTAAAAAGTATAGCGCGGGATGTTTGTACTGCTCGAACTCCCAATCGGTGTATTGCTTACATAATCTCGATCAGATGAGGGTGTTTACACGATTGCAACTTCAGTATGTATCCTTGCAGTTAATGTTGTTGTGAAGCTTTAAATCGGGACGCCCGTGGTCGCTAAACTCTCACGAATGGCAAACGCCGCCTGTGTGCAGCGCCTGCAGCGCTTCCATACAACCAGAGGTGCCGGCCGACAGCCCGTTTTACGTATTACTTGCGGTGCGGGGCACCAGGCAGCCCGTAAGGAACAGGTGGCAGCTGGGGTTCTGGCTTCTGGCGCTCTTCAAGCAGTCACCATGGCGGCCCCATCGCTGGCAGTTGCCGGCCCTGTAAGCCAGGTGAGCTGGCGCAGCCAGTCATCCATGGCACTTGTTGCCAGCACTCGCGCCACGGTCAACTACAGTACGTGCACATGCATTCACTTGTAGTGACCAATCTGCCTTGCATGGATCAGGGCCATGCTGATACCTTGCCTTGTTTATGCGCCGTGTGGGCGCAGGTGGCAGATGGTGCCTACATGAGCCTGGCCCTGGTTGGCGGTGCCGCTATGACTGTCCTGTCAGCCGCCCTGGTCATCACAGACCCGCAGAAGCGGTGACGCATTCCAACAACTTGTTCAGCTTTCGTGCCTCTGCATCAAGCTTGTGATAATGACACCGTACCAGAGCAGCAGCTGCCCTGTCTCCGCAAGCTGTGATGCCCTGGTGATGCTTCACGCACACCGGCAACGGCACATGTGCCAGCCGTGGCACCCAGTCTAGTGCCCTTCCCGTCCCTTGCATCAAAGGAGAAAGCTCTATAACCCAGCTTACAAACTCATTCAGCCACCATCGCATCAGGCTATTGCCCCATTTCCCTCCCCTCCATCACCCGTTTCCCGGACACTGCAGACGCTCAGCACAGATGCAGGAGGCAGGTGGCGACGAGTTGGAGGCTGTGAAAAAGTATTTTGACACTGCAGGATTTGAGCGCTGGAACAAGATTTACGGCGAGACGGACGAGGTCAACAAGGTGTGTGGGCAGGCAAGATTCTGGTTGTTGCATGCCTGGATCAGCATGAACGTTACGGGCGGCCGGATGTTTATTTGGGCGGGGGAACGCGTGCCAGCAGGCATCTGTTTCCATTCGAAAATTGTAAGCAATGGCAGGAACATGGCTGTTTTAGCGGCAGCTCAGTTACCACGGCGCCTTGCCTATCCGTCGCATCTATGTCTCCTCTATCAAGTACAGGTGCAGCTGGACATCCGTAAAGGCCATGCCCAAACTGTCGACAAGGTTCTGTGCTGGCTAGACCAGGGTGCGGCCATGCCGTCTGTTGCACGCTCAACTGCCCTTGCTTGCGGCAGCTATAGGTGGCCACATGCCACTCATTCCAGCCTGGCTGCTTTCTTTGGAATGCTGTTGCATGAGATATCGTCCCACATGCTGATCAAGTGTCGAGCAGAAAAGCGTATTGTATGTTTTAACGATGGTAACTGTTGTGGATTTTGCCGAGCATTGTCTGCTTGCAGAGGGTAGCGTTGAGGGCACCACGATCTGTGACGCTGGCTGCGGAACAGGCAGCCTCTCGATCCCACTAGCACTGCGGGTGTGCTGCTGCCTGGCTGCATCCTCCTGCTGTTGTGGATGGGTGGGTGGGTTGGGGCTTGCCACCTGTAACTGCCTGTTATCGTGTGAAAGCTAGGAAAAGCGCAACAGATCCCTTCAGGTGCTGGGTTGTGGCTGGACCCAAGACAAGCAAGCTCTGATTTGCTTGTCAAATGGCCCGCCCCTCGCTCTCTTGATGTCCCACAGGGCGCAACAGTGAGCGCCAGCGACATCAGCAGCGCAATGGTGGGCGAGGCGCAGCGGCGATACGATGCTGTCATTAATGGCAGCGCCATTGCTCCCAAGGTTCGCGACTTGCCTGGTGTTTCAGAGTACCTGAGGCGTCTCCATTTAATGTATGCCTGTCGTTAAACGGCTGTCCCTCATTAAGACTGGTTTTCTCTCCGGTTTAGCTTACTTCAATTCCGTAGTTGTTTCCGGGCCTATCTTGAGCCTCATTTCATCCCTCTCGTGTTTTGTGCTGCACAGGTTGCCCCCAAGTTTGAGACGATGGACCTGGAGAGCTGCAGTGGGCAGTACCATACAGTATGCTGCCTGGACGTTATGATCCACTACCCACAGGTAGCGCCTCCAACTGTGCTGCCACTTATTGGCTTGTTTTGGTGTGGAATTTTAACGGCACCAGCAGGGACAGGGGGTTGACGCCAATGAGCCTTGGTCATATTGTGCTGACGCCAGCTGCAATACATGCAATCTTGCTGCCATGACTGGCAATGTGGGGCTGCTCTGGACAGTGTGCGGCTGCTGCGTCCGTCCCTGTACTTCCTATTCCTGTTGTCGACATGTATTTGCTCATAAGCCATAAGTGCAGTGTTGTTGTCCACGGGCCGGAACACTTTCCGTTGACATATCCCTGCAGGACAAGGTTGACAGCATGGTGCAGCACTTGGCAAGCCTGGCAGGTAGAATCCTGTGCGGGTCTCGCTCCCCATACTGGGCAAGTTGATTGCGGTTGCTTTGAATTGACTATCCAGCAGATTTCTATGCCGTCCTTTTCATATCTCCATGATTGTTTGGATCCCTCCTTTTCTTACAGAGGAGCGGTTAATCATCTCCTTTGCCCCCAATACCCTGGCCTACTCTATCCTCAAGCGCATTGGAGAACTGTTCCCTGGGCCCAGCAAGGCAAGAGAGAGCTGCTGCCACATCAGCCTCTGCATTTGTTGCACAAAATTGTATCTTGTCTGCATAGACATTGCTTTTCCAATATGCCACACTGGTGCCTGCCTGCCTCGCTTCGGCCCCCTCATCAGCTTGCACCTTTCAACTTGTGACGCGCATTTCTCAGATGTGCAGACCACCCGTGCCTATTTGCACAAGGAGGATGACATTGAGGCTGCACTGGCCCGTGCAGGTGGGTACGAGGTGTTCTACTAATTCTGCTGGAAACAAGCCACATGGCAGCTGTGGTGCAAGAACCTCCCTGCATGCCACTGATCATTTTCGCAACGCTAAATGCTGAAACAGTGAATTATGTCTAGGATTCCTTTGCCCCCCCACCACCCCCACCCACCCACAACAACCACCACCACCACACACCCCACTCCAGCCGTGCGCCCCGGGGTCATGTTCAGTATGCCCCTTGTAGCCATGCTTGCTCCTGCTTACAGGCTTCAAGGTGATGAAGCGTGAGATGACGGCAACACAGTTCTACTTCTCGCGCCTGCTTGAGGCCAAGCGGGTGGCATAAGGCTGTTGCACCTGATATGACATACTGCCCCAATCTTACGTGAATGCATCAATGCCTGTGTTGTTGCTGGGGGAGGGGCAGGTATAGCCAACTGCCAACAGATTGCAATGTGTTGAATGGCGTGCTGGGATTGATGGCTAAAGCCCCTTGTAGAAGTAAAGCCTGCGCTGGGATTGATGCCCTTAGTGGGTTTTGTCTGCCACCTCTCATCGTGGACGAGTACATGAAAGGCGGCACCAGGGGCACAAACAAACGAGGCAAAAGCTCCCAGGTGGTGTATGCAGTAATTGGCTGCCTGCCCTGCCCCCAAGTCTATCAATCGTAACTAGCAAATTTTAAGGGCATCTAAATAGGGCATCTGAATAAGACAGAGTGCAATAATATCAACACTAACTTAACGGACGTGTTTTATAATCGCGCTGTCGCTCGAAGTGGCCTGCACTACCTCAGGCAGTAAACGGCGAGTGTGGTCGATGGGCAGCGCAATAAAGACGGCAAGGTCAGTAGCTGCAATCACCTTGGGAAATAGGTGAGGTGCAGAGGGCGGCGAGTTGAGCGGGGAAGGACAGTTGGCGGCGGAGTGCAGGCTGACCCGATGGGAGCACTGCAGAGTGGGAGGGGTGGGGTTATCGGACACGGGTGTTGCCGGATAAAAATGCTAGAAATGTGGACAGAATGTGGACATTTAGGACATGCGCCACGAACACAGTACAGTAGCTTTCCACCCCTTCATACAAGGGCCCGAGACTATTTTTCAGCCGCGGCCGCGCCGCCCGGCGCGTCTAAAGCTAAGAAGGTTCGCAAGCGGTTGGAAACGAAAAAGCTTTTGCCCGGGGTAAGTCAGGAATTGGAATGCGAAATGTGTAGCGGGTGGCGTGTCGTAAGTCGCGCCGGACGGCTCGATGGGAGGCTCTCGCGCGGAAGCGGGAAGTTTCGGGGCCACCAAGGCGGCCACCGCTGTGTGTGCTTCAGCAGGAGCACTCCGCGGTTGGCCAGAACGGCTGCGCAGAAGATACGGCGCAAAATTTGGTGCAGGGCCATGTGCGGCAGGCAGCCCATAACGGCAGGCAGCGCGAGATGGGCACTGTGCAGGAGCCCATGAGGACCAGGCAGCGGCAGCCTCCCGTTGCAACTAGTGCAGGAGGATGTAAGAACACCCAAGTAGATGGAACGGGCTGCGAGAAGGCTACGGCAGCGGCGGTCGCTGCTTCGGCAGCGGTCGCAGCCCCTTGGTGCAGACGTGTTGGCTGCGTTTCAGGTAGCTGATCGGGCTCAAGAGTGGCCGGTGGTGTGTCGCAAGTTTCTGTTGGCCGGTCCACAGACATGTAGGGCGGAATTGCAGATTTAGGGTGCCAGCAGGCTATTACTGCGTGGTGTGCTCTCGCGGGAGCACATGGGGATTTGCCAGCTGCAGCCTCCCTTTGCAAGTAGCCGGGCAAAGACTATGGCAAAAGAAGTGGGTGGAAAAGATTGTGCTGCGTACAGCCCATAGCGGCAAGCAGGGCAAGTTCCCATGTGCCTCCCCAAACACCCTTCCCCTCCTCCAACTGGCTCATGTTTGTTCATCATTGCTGCAGTTCGTCAATGGCCTGCTGCCTGGGACACTTGCCCCGCTCCACTCCTATGGCGGCTTCCTCAATTCATGAACAAGGTGCCCATACCGCATAGCACTAAGCCGCTCCGCCGTTGATGGTTGGTGAGGCCAGCAGGCAGCGCTGTGTGACACAGTTCCCTCGGTGAATCACCGTTGTTTACCATGTTGTTCTACTCGTATTTCCTTTGTTCTCTGCAAGATTTGCAACAAGTGCTTGGTTGATGCTGTGTTGTGTGCATATGCTGGTTCATGATAATGTCCCCTAAATTGCCATGCATTTACCCACCATTACTGGTAGTGCTGTTGTGTGTGCTGTTGCTAATGCCCCCTTTATCTAATCGTGGGGCAGAATCACGTGTAATGAAGCTTGCACACAATACAAATAAATGTGTGTGGAAGGTGAGTCTTATTGAAGATTCACAGACATACTTGTACAATAAACTGGTATTGAGCAATTTTGCACCCATTAGAACACACATCTTCTTTGCACACAAATAAGCACCTAGCTAATGTGGGTAGTGTCAATTTCTGATGTGTGTACGGTCCATTTACACATTTTATGGACGGTCCACCTCCACATTTTAGTAATATTGCAAATTGAATGTGTGCAAATCCAATTTGGCTGGGGAACAAGTGTGCAAATTCGCCCAGATCTACTAATGCTTGCCATCGCCATTCTCCACCAAATCCCCAACTTTCGCGTAACGGGGATCTGTTGAGCCAAACTGCGCCAAAAAAGAGTCATCATCAGGGACACGGTATGCGATCCATATCTTCTGTTACCCCGGGCCGAGTTTTCTGCAGTTGCAAACGTTGCCAGCTTTCGAACGCGCCGGACGGAGCTGACACAGTTGACAATTATCTCAGACTCTTGTATAACGGGGTGTAACCAGGTTTGCCACCCTTTCTTGTCGTCGATTATCCGTGCGCAGGTGCTGCGTGGTTTTGGTAATGAAAGGTCAACCATAAGGCGGTGGCTGGCAATCCCAAGGCAGACACCCGGACTGCGTCCAGTGCAGACAATTGATGATGCTATCAACGAGCTGAATACAAATGGAATCGACCATGCAGGCCATCACGGCATCAGAGTGCCAGTGCCGTAATGGCCTGCACCAGAGTGCCACGCACGCGTGCCGTCACTTCGTGATCATATGCCGACGTGCTGCAATCCCCAAGCAATTTCTTAATTCACACACACACACTAGCGCTAGTGCCAGCTCGGCTTGCTTAAGACTTTTTGGGGTACCCCTTATCAGTGCAGCGGTGCAATGTCCACAAAGGCACGAATTCAACACCGGTGTGTTTTATGTCTTGGATATCCCGATGGGAGCATTAGACTTACTTACAAACAACTTTACCGTTGTGGAAGATGGCAGGCATTTTGAAAACGTCCAGGTGGCCACTGCCCTACCAAATTGCAACTTGTAATGCAGCGTTTAATAAAGTGTTGCAAGGCATGCGAACCACCAATTCCAAGCAGTGCTGTGCCTCAATACGTTTATTCCTGTGTACCTAATTAGTAGTCTCCAGCAAACCTGCCTTCTTCAGCTCAAGAACCAGCGAGTTGCAAAACACATCGTTGGCTGCCAATGATGTCAGAAGGTCAGCAATCTTAAGCCGCAAAGCGCTGTTAGCAGTTTCTGCACACAAATATGTGGGCCAACAATAACAATAGTGTGCGTGACCCATAGGCAAATGGTCTACAACGCTTCCACCAAGGCGTGTAACATGAAGGCGTGTAACATTGCTTGCAGGGGCCATATTACGCAAGACCCTATTATGGCTGGAGACGATATATGGTTGCACTTGCCTTTTATATCAACTTCAGAAAGACCTGGTTTTGCCACTGCCGTTTTTTGTGAATGTTGATGGTTGCCCCTTTGCAGGCCTTGCAACAACAGACTGCCTGGAGCAGAGTCGCCACATAGATTGGCAGCAAATGTTGCAGCCTCTTGCTGTAGCAGCTGAGGAGTGAGCAATGGCACAGGTGCTGCATCTGACGAACTTGCTGACACAACTGCTGCCATCATTGGTCTTTGCATTTGCGTAACGCCTTGAGCTGTTTCAAGTTTCATGTTGGAAAAAAGGCGGGCCAAAGTGTTGCTGTTGCCGCCTGCTGGTGTGGTGCCTGAATTGGTCCCTGGCCGGTGTCCGCGTGTTGCAACCTCACCAGGGCAAGCAGCAGCAACTGAGACGGCAACACCTGGCTGATTCAGGTTGAAAGGTTGCAGATCCTGCTGATTCAGGTTTTCCTGTTGGCAGTTGCCGAGTGAAGCACTGGTCACAACCGCACCGCGGTCCCAAAAGCATTCATCCATGCTGTCATTGCTGTTGCTGACAACTAAGTAGTCATTGACCGTTGCTGTTTCCACATCGTACTTTGAAACCCCAGGCACAATCTGCAACTCAAATAGTAAAGTGAAATGCCAGAATGGGATGTGCATGATTGACAAATGCCAACTGTTGCAGTAAGGTCGAACCACAAGCAAACCCATCAAAATTCACTGATGGTGTACACACCGATGCAGTCATTGGTGGAGGCCTTGAACAACATGACGTTAGGGCAGTTGGTGGTGAATGAGGTTTGAGCCCGCCCCCAAAACTGCAGAAACACATCTGCCACCGACCCACGCACACAAGCGTACTTCAATTACGCCCATATGGGAATTTTCCTACCACATTGCCTGCTGCTGCTGTCGACGGAACACCAAACGTGCCGGAAATGCGCTGCAGCAGCACTGATATGCGTTCACAGTCGGCATCATTGTAGAACCATATCCCCACCACCTGCAAGCACGTCATGAAGTAGGACTCAACATGGTAAAGTCACATTTAGGCACTGCTGCCCTGCCTTGGTACGATGCGCAGCTCAGCCCACACTCCCGACAGCATACCTTGTTCGTCTTGTTGCGATACAGCACATAGGGTTTCTGCACCTCGCATTGAAATCCTCCGTGCACATCCTCCACAAAAGTATCGGTAGCTACTGCAGAAGACATTCAGAGCGCTCATACGACTAGCATACCTGCCTGCCACCCAAGGACCTGGGCATTAAGCAAATGCTTATGTACAAATGTACCAGTGCAACACAGGCACGCTTCCTGCATGGCTTTGCAAAGTACCACGCTGTAACCTTGGTCTGTGCGCAAAATGGGCTGCACTGCACAGTACCACGCCTTTAAACTTTTATTGCCTGCGCTCTTCTTGTTAAGGATAACAAACTGGAATCGCGGCTGTGAACGCCGCTTCACAAGGAAGAGCGAGCCCTCTACGTCCTTGCGGCTCTGGACGAAGCAACGAAGCAGGTTAATAAGTAAGGCAAGTGAATAGACGGAAACCAGGTGAAGCGGGTCCCCAAATATGCAGCATGCGAATATTTCCGCTCACAACAACTGCTGGGTGGGGGTGGTGCGTGCTTGCGTTGTGTGCGCGAGCGAGCAGGCAACAGCTGCCCGCCTCCAGAACAAGGACTCATACCCAGCGTTTGTTGTAGGTGTCGAAGTCGTACAGGGCAACATGACCCGCTGTAGCCAGCAGCTACAATCACAGAAGACAGCACCTTGAGCGGAACACCCAAGGGAGCCGGACATTGCGCGGACGGCATGCTTTTGCGACAAAACTTTACAACAAATAAAATGCGGTGCTCGAGTTCAGCCGCACCTCTTCAACTTGCGGGTCCATGCGCTTTAAGACGCTGAGGTTCATCTGCTCTGCTGCGCGCTGATCAATGACCGGCACCTTAGCAACGGAATGCATGGCCATTGCGTAGGCCGAAATAGCAAGGGGCACCGAAGTTTGGGTATGTGAGCAAAGGGTGAGAGCTGCCCTCTTCCGCACTACCGTGTGTGCGTGTGGGTGGGTGAATGGGTGAATGGGTAGGGTGGGGGGTTGCGGGTAATAAGCACAACACAGGTCTGTACTGCCCCGCCAGAAGGCGGGAGGAAGGGACACCACAAACGCCGTGCTGTCCCGCCCAAAGGCGGACGGTGCAACCTGACGACGGTTGCCTTATTGTGCTGGTCCTTATTCGGACCGGACAGTGCAATCTAAAGACGGGTGCAGCTTGGTGAGCATAAATAAGCTGTGCCACCCTTTTCACCCCACCACATACCCGAGGTCTAATTTAGCAACTTTAGACTGCGGGAGTGGTACCGAAATGCTTGGAAGGACGTTAAGAGTCTGAATCCGGGCAGAACAAGCGCCTCGCGGGCGACTAAGAGTATGGGGTTCTTAAGATTCGAGGATTTCGTTGCGACCGCTGCACGCTGTGCGGCTCCGCAGCGCTAGTACTGTTGGCGTGGTGCGGAAGTTTGGTGTGTTGGCTCCGGAACTGCGTTTCCTCGCCGTCGTCGCAGCCTCCCCCGTGGCTTCCTGCGTGGCGCTTTGTGCGCATCGCGCCGCTCCTCCACTCTGTCTCTACAGTGTAATTGAAAGATACACTGCTGCGTGAGTCATTGAAAGTGCTGCACCCTGGCTTGCAGACAAATGGGACCATACGGCAGGCGCAGCGTCGCAGAGAAACGCAAGGCAGCTACGGCCCAACACAATGCTGCTTACTTTTAGCGGAACAAGGGGCGACGAGCAGCAGCTGCACCTTTGGTAGCGGCAGTGGCGGTGGTTCACCCTGCTGCAGGCGATCATACTTCAACAGGTCAGCCCTCCCCACACACATGCAGACAGCCTGTCGCTCACGGGGCATGCAGCAGGTGACGGCCAGGAAGACCGCGCAACACCACAAGACAGCAGCTCATCCATTCACTCTGCAGCCAGGCTGGGACAACTTCCGGCCGCGTGGATGTTAAAACCGTTGATGCTGAGGGCAACACGCCACTGCACAAGGCGGCGGAGGCAGGGCATGCAGCATGTGTAGAGGCATTAATTGAAGCTGGGGCTAGCCTGGACATAGCTAACAATCATGACTTCTGGGCACCACTGCATTGCGCAGCAGTTTGCGGGCATGTGGATTGTGTGAATGCGCTGCTTGCTGCTGGTGCCAATACAGAAGCACCCGATGTGAACTGCTTGACAGTGCTGGAGACCTTGCGCTTTTGTGAGCATGCAGAACAACAGCATGCTTGTCGCCAAGCTCTTCTTGCAGCAGGTGCCAAACGGAAACACATGCCTGGTGAAGCACGACCCCTGGACTCCTCCATTTGTTTCGAAAGCTTGCTGGCCGCCATGATGACTGGGATAAACGGTCAGCCTGATGCGTTATCGCATTATGGTGTGAAAGCAATCGCTCGTGTTGACGTTGCTGTGTAGCAGGTGCTGCCAAGACTTGACACTTATCTGAACTTGCTGCTCACGGTATGCGTGGCATGTTCTTTGTTGTTGTAGTGCAACTGCAGGACGAGTGGGACGCAGACTTGCCTGGTGCCATTGACGCTTGCAATGATGTACAAAGGAATTGGTGGAGGCTGCGTCGAAAGTTGTGATACATCGCTGAACATCTGTGCATGGTTTGGATACATTCACCGACTCAGTCGTACTGGACTCGGCCTTGAATTCCTGCCGCACACAACCACTTGTAACTTTTGACAAACTGCCACAGTGGTCAACGCGGTAGGAAGTGAAACAGTGGCGGTTGGGAAAGTGGATAGACCTGGCGTGATTACCACGGCTTGGCTGCGCTGCTGCTCATGCTGAAACGTGTTTGTAATCACTCTGTTGAGTACATTACTTACACTTACATAAAGAACTGGTGTTACTGCCGGAACCCAATTTAGCATGTCCAGGCTGCCAAGGTGGCACATAGATGCTGCTCTCGATGAGCTGTGACGCGTGATGGGTCTCTCTTAACCGTAAGCTTTTTGCGTTCGAATGTCGTCAATCCGGACCGTCCGGTGCAGTGGGCATTTCAGGGGGCAGGGGGCAGGCTCCACCTGGCAAGCGGCAGCAGCAGCAAGGCGCTGGCAGGACCAAGGTGGCCTCCGCCGGCCACTGCATGCTTGGGACGCATGATTTACCTGTCAATACCAAAAACCGCGCACGGAAATTTCCACGACAAGAAAGGGTGGCACAAACTGGTTCCTCCCCTTGACATCTCCGCTGAAAGACTGCAACTACAGCCTTTGCCGCCCGGCCAGTCGTGCGCCGGAGGTCGCCGAGAGCCCCAATCGCGCCGAAAATAAGGTTTTCAAACTGTGTCACAAATACCGGAGGTTATTATATCGTGCCGGAATCGTTATTTCTTGCCGGGTGGTGGTCCTCTGAGACAAAGTCGACGGGCATTTTCTTTAAAGGCACTAAGATGAGGTCAATAGTAAGTCACAGCGGGGACGCATGACACTTGGCGGCCAGCAGCCCTGTGGTGGTTGTGGCACGTTGCAACCAGGTGCCCTGGGCCCGGGCGGGGGTTTCACTTTCTACAACAACGCTGGCAGCCAGCGGACGCGTCATTGCAGCCGCTTCTTTTGCTCCATTTCGTAGCTCGTCGCCGATTGGCACCATGAGCACGGTGGCGCAGGAACCAATTCCACTCGTGCCACAGATTAATGGCGAGCCACCCTAGCGATATTGTTCGCAATTCCGCGTTTTTACGATTTAGGCTGAACCGATTGCAGAGCAGAATGTGCCCAATGATGGTGCATCAACCGACGGCA
>JAAMXP010002033.1:0-23721 GCA_019693395.1 Ettlia oleoabundans | reverse complement strand
CTGCCTGCTGCTTGCCCTCCTACACCAAGTATTAGTTGCTGAGGGTGGTGCCTGCCACTGGTAGCTATCTCACCGAGCCACCAGTGGCTTGCAACCGCCAGCCGGCAGCCTCAACCCTGGTGGCGTGCGTCCCCCGGCGCCCCTGCCCCCTCCTCTTACCCCGCAGACGCCACTAGTAGCCTCACGCATCCCTCAGCATGTTGCCCGTTGCCGTTGTCGCCTGCGCCTGTCTGGGGCCGCCGCCACTGCCTGTGGATGAATTTGAAGAAGAAAAGAGGGAGGAGAAGCAGGAGCATCGGGGTTGGATGGGCGGGCAGGCGGGGCCTGGCGGGCTACTGGCACGCGGCCCGGCTGCCCCGGCGCTTAGCTCCGCTGCACCGCAGGGCAGCGCCTGGGGCAGCAGCCAGCACGCCAGGTAGACGAGTGAGCGGTACAGACGGGCGAGCAGGCACAACAGGGCTCGGGGTTGTAGACTGACCCATAACTGCCCCTTCTCTCAACTCTCGCCCCCCAAGCCTCAACTGCAGTACGCATCCCGCCTACTCTTTTCATCTTGATCCTGGCCTTGTGCTGACCCGTTGCTTCACTGCTTTTGGTTCCCTTGCTTCCTGCCCTACTCTGCAGGTCACCCTCGCCAACGCCTCCGCCTGGCTACCGCCACCACTCACCCGCTGCCGTGGCTGGCGGCATACAGCAGCCACACCCGCAGCAGCAACAGCAGCAGCATCCAGGAGGCTGCGGCAGCCTTTCCAGCAGCGGAATGTCGGCTGGCACGCCACCCTTGTCACCCGTGGCGGCTCGAGACCTCACAGCCAGCACCGTGCTTGTTACCGCGGGAAGCGGAGGCGCTAGCAAGGCGGCCCCGGTGTCACCCGCTCCGTCCCCTAAGCAGCAGCTGCCTGGCCGCAAGTCGAGCGACTCCAACAGCAGCGGCCAGAGCTGGGAGTTTGTGCGGGGAGAGAACAGCGGCGGCCCGCGCTCTCCCGCCTGATAGTCCTGGCACGGCTGCAGCGATGCGGCCCCTGCTTGGTTCATTGTGGTGAGGCTTGGCCTGCCACCTTGACCGTATTGCACCTGAGCCAAACGCCCCCTTTGTCTAGTAGATGCCTTGCCTCTCTGTTACTTTGCTCCCTAATTGTCTGCTGCTGTATGCTGGACGGTCCTCTTCTCCTCGCACCGACATTACATCAAGGTTGGGATTGTTATCCCCAGGTGCGGCAAGTAGCGTACTTCCGCCCCTCTGGACTCCCAACAGCACTGCTCTTACGCGTTGACTAGTAATGACCTCTCTCCTTGCTCCTCGCTTCAATTCCTTGCATCCCGCCAATTTGATCCCACTTTACCCCAGCTGCAGCTGCTTGCAACTGTTTTGGCAGTTCTCTTCTTGTAATACCAGGTGACATCAGGTGTCAGACACCAGCACAAATTTCAATTGGAACATGGTAGACCTAGGTTCGGAGGCCAAGAAAGTCGCACGTGCTTGATTCAAGAGCCTGAATCATGTTCTTGAAGACTTCCACCGGTGAGCTTGTGACGTGGCGGCGCTGACCTGGCTTCATCAATGCCGTGCCTGAGTGCCTCTTCGCATTGTCGCGTTCCCTTAGCTGCGAGCTTGCAACATGTCGGATCATTGGACAACCATAGAGAGCGATCCGGGTGTATTTACGGAGCTCTTAGAGCGAATGGGCGTCAAAGGCGTGCAGGTGCGTGCTTGAAGGTGGGGATCAATTGCAGGACGAGGGCAGGATTACGTCTGAAGGGTTGGCAGTGCCGCGGCCTTCGACCTATCTGACTCGCTCTGCTTCTGCTGCAGATGGAAGAACTGTGGTCGCTGGATGACGATAGTCTAAACAGTCTCATGTGAGCGCGCTTGGAGTCCTTGCAACCTGCCGCAGCCGCCACCTGCCGCCTGCTGTTTGCCAGACTGCCGCCAGGTTTGCATTGCTTTGCAACTACTGAGGTGCGTCCAGGCGATGTGCTGCAGGCCAATCTACGGCCTCATCTTTCTGTTCAAGTGGCAGAAGGAGGCGGACGATCGTCCCGTTGCGGCTGATTACGAGGAGAGGGGGGTTTTTTTCGCAAGCCAAGTAATCAGCAACGCATGCGCAACACAGGTGCGTGTGCGTGTGTGCATACTAAAGTCTCCTTCAATTGCAACGGTGCTCCCGTTGCTTTGCAGTGCTGCAACAGCGCCACGGACGCCTAACCCTCAGCCCCAGCATTGCTGCCTTTCCCCACCAGCACTGCGCTGCCTGCCCCGCCGCGTGTCCCGCTCGCTAGCAAGCTACGGCTTGTGCCGCTCTGCTCCTTTGCCTGCATTGCAGGCTATCGTGAGCGTGCTGATGAACCGGCCTGAGGTGGAGCTGGGGCCGGAGCTGAGTCAGCTGCGTGAATTCACCCGAGGCTTCCCGCCAGACATGAAGGGTGAGTTAAAGAAAGCAAAGGAGCCCTGGGTGGGTGGGTGGGTGGGATATTTGCAGGAGTGTGTTGGGATTTGGGAGCCATGAGCGTGCACGCAGCTGCACAGTGCACCTCACTGCTCTGCAGGCACTGCAGGCAGCAGCTTAGAGTTGACAGACATGTGTAGATGTACCCGCACAGACTTCCCTTTTTGTTGTTCATGCTTCTTCCCCTGCAGGCCTGGCCATAGGCAACAGCGACACCATCCGCTCCGTGCACAACTCCTTCTCGCCGCCACAGCCGCTCATTCCTGAGGAGCGAGACGACGAGAAGGGGGAGGCGTTTCACTTCATTGCCTACGTACCTGTGGGGTGGGTGCCTGGCTGGCTGGCTGGCTATCTAATCTTTTCGTTGTGCATGTTGAAATTCAACGGGGTAGAACCCAAAAAACTAGCGGCATTTGAAGTGGCTTACCGCGTCTGCCACAGGCTTATACCTGGACAACTAAGCCGTTCGGCGCTATGTTTTTAAGCAGCCCCTTCAGAAGAGACCCGGCCCCATCTGCTCGTGCCATCTGTGCGCCACTTCATGTTGCGTGTTCATGTCAAACGTAATTATTCCTTGCTTGCACGTGGGTTGCTGTGCTGCAGCGGGTGCCTGTACGAGCTGGATGGGCTCAAGCCTGGACCCATCAAGCTGGCCGACTGTCAAGAGGTGTGTGGCACAGCCCTGCACCGGGCTGTACTGTACTGCCCTGCACCGCCGTGCCACGCGTATATCGCACTCGCCCAGCTTCATGCTGGATTGTATGTTGCAACCCGAGCACCATCTTGCCCCGCAACATTTGAGATGTCATGACGATCCAACACAGCGCAGATAACTTCTTGGCTTACTATCAAGATTTTATCGTGCTGCCCGTGGCTGCACCGTCTGTGTGTGACTGCAGGGTGACTGGCTGACCAAGGCGGCTGCCGCCATCACCGCACGCATTGGGCGCTACGCAGCCAACGAGGTCAAGGTGGGTGCAGTGAGGAGGTGGTGCCTATGGGTATGGGTATGCGCCTGTCGTATTGTGTGTCGGTCTGTACTATGGTCATACTGTTTCTTGCCTGTACATTGCATCCACTGTCAAGGCATTGCCGCGTGAGCACACTCTACTGCTGCTGCCTGCTGCCCGCTGCTGATCTTGGCGGCATTTCTGCCGCCCTCCTGTCCCCGCTGCAGTTCAACCTGATGGCCTGCATCGAGGACCGGCGGCAGAAGTATAGGCGGGAGCTGGAGCAGCAGCAGCACCTGCAGGTGGGTGCCTGGGTTTGGGCAGGCCCGTCATATTTGCTGGCTGTCAGAGTGCCCCAGTGGCTCGACCTGTTTCACACAGCCTGCCCGGACAGCCTGTGATGTTATGTTGCACTACCTTAGCTACCGCAACGGCTAGCTTGCCAACCACGTCTGCCGTCTTGCGCATGTGGTGCCATGCCTGTTGGCTGCTGCCTCCTGGTTGCCACTTATGTTGGTATGCTACTGATGCTTTGCTACGTACGCTAATGCTATGGACGCCGCGGTGTGTGGCACATGCAGGAGCGTATACGTGCCAAGCTGGGCAAGAGCCAGCCACCCGCAGCGCCGGCACAAGGTGGCGGTGGCGGCGGTGGCGAAGAAGCGGCTCTGCCTGATGATCCAGACACCCTGGCTGCACGGTTGAGTGAGAGCGAGGCAGAGGTGGACAGGTGAGGGGCCCAGCCGCAACCCCTTCAAAGCAGTTTGGGCTGCTGCTGCTGTGGCCGGTATGACCAACAGTGTGGTCTGCTGCTGCTGTGCTGTTGGGCCGTGGTGCAGGGCAGTTGGCGGGGGTGGTCCTGTACATCATGGGACACCACTACCATTGAGTATGGCAGTTTATGGCAGTGTATGGCATGGGGTTTTCCAAGGTGCTGGTTGCTGCCAATCTCTGCCGTTGTGTGCAGGTTACGGGCGCAGCTGGGGATGGAGGAGGAGCGGCGGGCACGATGGCGGGACGAGAACGTGCGGCGGGTGAGGTGTACCGCCGGCTAGCTCTCTTTCATAACAATTTGCTACCACTGCCGCCACAGCTTTGGTTGGCTCAGATGTCAGTGCAATACGGCTGCCTGCGCGACATATGCAGCGGGCTGGTGGATGTGATCCTCCTGAGCGTTGGTATTGCATGCCTGTCCTTACCTTTCCAACGGCTGCTGTTTTCTGTGCAGCGCACCGACTACATCCCCTTTGCCTACCAGCTGCTGTCTGCACTTGCGGAGCGGGGCCAGCTGGAGCCGCTGGTACAGAAGGCCCAGGAGGCGCACCGGGCTAAGCGGGAGCGGGAGCAGCAGCAGCAGCAGCAGGACAAGAAGGGGGCTTGATTCCCTGTGGGACAGGCCAGCTGGGGAATAGCAGTGTGCGTGGTGCTGCAGTGGCCGTTGGTTGTGGGGATACCTGGCCTGGCGTGGCATTTTTTGCAACTTCAGGCAGTTGCTGTCTGAACAGGGTACTGCAGGTAGCCCTGCGGTACGCAATGCCACCATGTCGGCTGCTCCTCCCCCGTGCTATTACGCAATGCTGCGTTGTCTGGCGAATGTTGCCCTGCTGTAAACGCCGGAGCAAAGCTGTGGGTAGCACTAGTCGCTACTCGTCAAGTCCAACCTTCTGGCCGCGTTCCCGCGCGATCGGCCGTGGAGTGGTCGTCGCCTGCTCCGCAACATTGATCAAAATGGATAGAGCGCTAGGATGCATCCTTGGAGTCGCAGTGGGCGACGCGGCGGGCGCCACCCTTGAGTGGAGCGGTGCCGAGGCAACAGTGCCCGCTGACACTGCACGCGCCGCCATGCGCATGCCCGGCAGCACTATGCCTAAGCTGGGTATGGGCCAAGTGACTGATGATACCGAGTTGACCATCTGCCTGGCAAGAGGTTGGAAGTTAGGGCAGAGGAAGAGCAAAAGGTTGTCATGGGCGGCACGGCACCGTGCACCCGCGGCTGCCAACTGCCAGCTGCCCAGTTCCGGTAGCTGACCTTAACCTCAGTTCTCCCTCACCGCAGGCCTGCTGGGCCACTCACCTTGTTCTGGATTTCCTTTGGAGTCTGTAGCCCGTCAGTACTCCTTCTGGCATGATGCCGGCGCATTTGGTGGGGGGCAGGTGGGGGAAGGGGGCAGCGTGGCCACCAGCCTACTCTTCATGCACCGGAGTCTCTGTTGTCGGACTTCCCTTTGCAATATTGTTTATAACTTGCATAAGCTATGGTTGTGTGTATGGAAGCTAATATCTCCCTCACTTAACAAGTCCCGCTCATATGTACAAACCACAAATCTCACATCTCACAACCTGAACGTGCCTGACCGTACCGGCTTTCTTGGGTGTAGACCTGCCAGATAGCCTTCTCCACGCCGCTGGAGCCAGACCGCGGCAAATGGGTGCAGCAAGAAGGAGGCGGCGGGGCCTCATCGCTGGCCGTGCGCATGCAGGTGGGCGGTGGCTGTATGTATCTGCCTAGCAGTCATTCTATGTGGCGGCACACGTGTACATGCTGTGGCAGTGGCAGTGCTGGGCTCAAGCACTGCCAGTGGGTTTGAGTATGGCTTGCCCGCCCGCATAAAGGCTTCCCACGCCTGCATTCGGTTCCTAACATCATTACACGTTTGCAAGTGCCGCATTCGCCCAGCGACTCTCTGCTGGCACTGCAATGCACATGGCTGTGCCATACGCCAGTAGCTAACCTGCATCATCAATGATGCGCCCCGGTAGTTGCCAGCTAGTCACTCAGCGTGGCAACTCATGCCTGCAGGCCCGGTCATTGCGGCGGTGTGGTGAGAGCAAGGCTAATGGCGCCCTGATGCGGATCGCCCCCCTGGCAGTGTGGGGCCACAGGCTGGATGCTGCCACGCTGGCACAGCACGCTGCGCTAGATTCCAGCTTGTCACACCCCAACCCCACCTGCGGGGAGGCAAGCGCGGCCTATACCATCGCCCTGGCACACCTGATAGCCCACCCTGGGGAGGCAGCTGGGGCCCTGGCTGCTGCATGTCACTGGGTGGAAGAGAACGCAGGTGAATGGGGGTTGGTGGTGCTGGTAACCCAAGGGCAGGGCCTCCAGTCAGTGCGTGTTGGTAATGGTGCAATCTTCCTGTATGTCTGGCATTTGGTGCCTACATCCGTCTGCAGCCTGAATTAGGTTCCTTTGCAAGCCTCTCTCATGCAATGAGCCACTCCTTCCTGCTCACGGTTGTGCCGCTGCCCCCGCAGGCGAGGAGGTGCAGGAGTGGGTGCTGCAGGACTCACAGGTGCCACTTGAGGACCTGCACTGCCTGGAGTCGGCAGGGTTTGTGCGCCATGCACTCATCCTGGCTTTCCACCACCTGCGCCACCAGACGCCATTTGAGGACGCAGTTTGCCAGACGCTGTGCCGCGGAGGGGTGAGTCCATATATGATAGGAGGCAGGAGTGAGTGAGTATGCAAGCAAGCAAGACAGCACCCAAAATGGCTTGTTGTGAAATGTCTTGCATCTGTTTGTAAGCGGCAAGCAGCAGATGTGTGAAAATTTGTGCCCACAGCACCTTACAGCACAACGTAGCAAAAGCCAGAGGCTGCCGACCTGCCCCCCCCCAGTCAACAGAGTTCTAGCCAATGTTGTCGCATGGCATGGAACCCTTCGTTCTCATTGCACAACAATCCATGTTTAGCCCACCTTTCGCCTGCTGCTGTCCTTCAAAATCCTCCCGCATTCTCCTGCACCTACAGGACACAGACACCAATGCGGCAATCGTGGGCGGCATGTTGGGCACCCTGCACGGGGCCGCCGCCATTCCAGACTACATGACGGGGCCTGTGCTGGCGTATGAAGGCCGCGAAGACCAGGGCGGCGGTTACCCACGGCCACCTGAGTTGCGAGCCGGTGTGCTACCAGACCTGGCACGCCAGCTTTACGAGCAGTCTGTCGCAGGCTGAGTGCAGCATGCTAGGCAACCCATCGCATCACAGCCATGAATGGGCACATGGCAACGCGCTGCTGTAAGCTTCACCATGGGTTTGATGACAATGTCAACAAGTGCACACTTTCGTTGCACTGTGGACACTGTAAAGCGCTGTCATGCGCAGCAGGGTTTTCCATGGTAGGGATTGAATCCTAGTGGCACATTGGTATTCATGATTGCTGCTTCGTGGGTGGAAGCAACCGGGTCAGTTCCTGGAAAGCTGGGAGCCACCAGCACTTACAGCGCTCTAGTAAAGCTTTGGGGGCCCAACCATAAAGACAGGTGCAGCAAGCCAACACAAAGCAAAGACAACAACGCGGAAAATACAAGCGTCCATAGGCAATCTGAAGCAGAGAAGGGAGCATGGGAAGAACGATGCAAGGCACAGGAGCTGGGAGAGCTAGAAGCAGGGAACAGAGAAGGCGAAGGAGTGTGTAGGAGGTGGCTGAACACCGCACAAGGATAGATCGCATAAGAATGGCAGTCAGCTATATGTACAAAGTGCCACCTTGCCCATGCAAGGGACTGCTGGCAGGGGTGGTGTGGCAGCCTGGGCAGGAGGCGGCTTGGGCTTGGCGCAGTGGAACAACCTCAGCTGTTGGCGTCATCACTGCCGCCGGTGGCCATGCTTCCTGCTGCCAGCGGCGCCAGCTGCAGGCGCGATAGCATGTCTGCTGCCTGCTGCTCATCCAGCAGGGTGCGGGAGGCTTTGCGCGGCATGGGCGGGCTCACAAGCTCCGCTTCCAGCCTCTTCCTACTGCACCCAGCCAGCTGAGGGGGCGGTGGGGGCCCCGCTGCTGCTGCGGAGAGATCCATAGAGCGGCGTGCAAGGCTTGGGCCGCCAGCCGCTGCCACGGCGCCATTTAAGCACCGTTTGACTCTGCAAGGTGAGGCGTGCCTGGCAGGTATTTGGTAAATAACATGGTGCAAAAACAAAAGCAGAAACAGGAGAACAATGTACTGAGTCCAGCACCAAACGTGGATGCACGCCTAGCCAGTGTTCGTCAACACAACACAACCCGCCGCCTCCCTGGTTGGCCCACCTGATGCGCACCAGGGGACGAGCCCCACGCCCTCCCATGCGCTCTGGTGGGCAAGACTGCACACGATCCGCAAGCATCGCCGCAACAACAGGCGCTGCAGCTGCAGGGGGCGAGTCATCGGTGGCTGGCTTGCGGTGCACCGCTGGCGGCGCAGCTGGGCAGGCGGCCTGCTGGGGGCATAATGGCGTGCAGCCCGGGAGCTCATCCTGCGAGGCAGCAAAGGGATCGAAACAGCCGCCGCTGCCGCTGCCAAGGCGCGTTGGCGAGTGCTGCAGGCGCGAGGGGCAGCTGACGGGGACGTTCCACTCGGTGCCGCTACCTAGCGGCGTCTGCCGCACATCCAACCTCAATGTCCGCGATGCACAAAGCCGAGACGTCTGGGACTCGGAAATGGGCAGCCCATCCGGTAGCTCTGCCAAGCTGCCACCACCCTTCAACTGATGGGGCACACCTGCATTGCGGTGGGGAGCCGAGACATGGCAGCACCCATGGCGACGGCGGTTGGGTGTGCGTTGATATGCCAGGGACCGGCCAGCCACGCTCTATGTGCATACCAGAACCGGCGCAGGGACGGCGGCAGGGAGTTGGTGAACTAGAGTTGTTTTGGACCTGGTCAGCACTGGCATCCCCCACTGTCACCATCTGTCGCTCCCAGCCGAGGCGCGCGGCATCCTCACCGTCATTTTCCTTGCCCACCCACGGCTCGGGATCCATATTACAAACCCACATCCATCGCACACACGGACGCCGACTCTCTGATCGCACGACCTGTCTATCGGTGACTGTCCTCCGGCTGCAAGCCGTACTGCAAGTTATAACTGGGCATACAAAACCACTTAACTACCCTCCAAACGGGGCTTTGTTTGCTTTCGGCTGTACTGCTGACAGCGTGGCGAACTGAATGCGTGTCGGCAAGTTCTTGAGATCAATTTGTTTCCTGCACCTGATCGGCATCGTCTTGATGTTTACAAACAAACTTACTTCGAGGGCGCGCCTTCGCAACCAAATATAGAATGCAACACAAAGGGTGTCGCTGAGCGATTTGCAGCTCATCTTGCGATTGCGTCATGCAGCAAGGCGACGATGCCCCGGAGAACCGGCCGTTTCTGCATTGGCCGTCGCTCACCCACCCAGCGGCCCAGGCCTACCTCCCGCTGCCCGTGCCGGCCCCTCCCACACAGAGCTATCTGCGACGAGCAAATGGAGGGCAGGGAGAGGCCATGGCCGACTCAAACGTCCTGCCTGGACTGATCACCGCCCTGCAAGGCGTGGATGTGAGCTACCTGTGAGTCGCAAGCACGCTGTCATGACCTGCAAATGCCCAACAAACGCCCGTCTGCCCGGCAGCCCGGGCAGTGCCTCATCTCCTGCCGCCGCTCCGCCCGCCCGCCCGCCTCCCGCTGCAGCCGGCCCCTGCGCCCTGCGCCCCCTGGCGCTGGCGAGCCACGCACAATACTGCAGAAGCAGGTGGATGAGCAGGCCCCTGGCATCTTTGCAAGTGCTGCCCCACCCGTGCCAGCAACTGCGGCACCAAACGATCACCAAGCGGTAGCACCCAACATGGCGCCGCCGCCAGCGCAGCAGCCAGGTGGAGCTGGGCCAGTGCCTGTGGCGGCGCAAGTGCCACGGCGGGCAGCAGATAAGCCGCCGGCCGCCAAGCGCGCTCGTGTGGCGCACGTGGCAGTGGCAGCGGACAGGATGCAGCAGGAGATGCCTGCAGAGGAAGCGGCAAAGGCGGCAGGTGGGTGCTGCACTCTGGGGCCTTTCACCGAGCGTGAGGGAAGGGTTGGCCAGACATCATCGACTATTAGCTGCATGCAATGTTTTGTGCAGCATTAAGCAAGCACACCGTTGGCAGATGTTCTCGAGGCCAACTTGCCCCGCTGCTGCCGACCATGTTCTCAGGGAAGGCCTGGATCCTGTCTTGTTGTTTGCAGAGGCCTATACAGCCTTCATCGCCGAGTTTGTTCGCAAGCACGACAAGCAGGCAGTACGGGATGATGATGGTGAGGCTAATCGTAGGGCTGCAGGTGACGTCGGGTTTGCATCTAGGAGGTGGTACTGGCTTGCCTCTACAACCCTGAGGTGCCACAACCCTCTACAGGTTACCTGCGTTCCAACACTGGCGTTTTGTGAAGGCAACCTGATTTTTGCTGTGATACGGCCCTCCTGCCGCACAACAGCACTTAATGTCGATTCAGCCTGCCCGTCACCTTGATCACCTGTCAACGCTAATGTCCTGCTGTCTCCTTGTTGCTGCAGGCGGGGCTGGGGAGGGGCAGGATGAGGACATGGAGGGTAGCCAGGGAGAGGGGGATGATGGCGACGATTTGCTGCCCAGCACGAGCAGCTCAGCAGGCGCAGCATTGCTGCGTGACGTGCGGCGGCTGTGTAAGGAAACGCTCCGCATCTGCCGAGCCGACCATCTCGCTGCGCTGCGTGGTGTGGCGGTTGATGCTCTGCTGAGCCTGCTGCGCCTGCTGCACCGCCTGGTTAAGGCGGGGGCAGGGCGGCTGCTGGAACAGGGAGATGCGGTGGGTGGATGGGTGGGCACAAGGGTCCTGCATTGCTTGGTGGGTGCGGAGCTTGCGAGCAATGAAGTTGGCTGTGGAGTGCTCACTGGCTGGTGGGATAAATGCTGGCTGGCTGGCTGCTTGGATGCAAAGTTTGGTTGCTGGGTGTTGGGTGCAAGCAAGCGATATGCCACCTGCTTTGCCGTGTTGGCAGGTCGGTGCAGTTAGTGGCTGTGCTGCAATTCACAGCTGCAACCTGCCGACCACGCGTCGGGGCCAGCATGGTGACCGCCTCTGGAAGGTGCGCTTGGTGTCTGCCACCGCCAACAGTTGCTGCTTGCGTCATGTCCTTGAATGCCTGCAGGAGGCCACTCCTCGCGCTCAAGCCATCCTTGTGGCTGTAGAGGCGTCTGCAACTGCGCTTCACATCATGACCGTCCCCAACATGCCGCAGAGAGGTGGGCTGGGTGCTTGAAGTGTAAACTGGCCCCCACCTTATCTTTCACGACCTTGGCCCCGCGGCAGAGATAGCAGTGCTCTGTATCGTTTCCGCTCCATGCTCTGTTGTCTGCACCTGGCTAGTGGCATGTTGGGAAAACCCGCGGCACCCTTGCCCAACACCAACTATCAGTTTGTACTGCCGCTTGTATGCTGCAGTATACAATGGGGATGTCATGGAGGCAATACTGGACCTCATGCGCTTCCAGCTGACATACAACGTCTACCCCTTCCATGAACCCCGATTACGTGCTTCTGCCCGACCCAAGTTGGCTGCCGCAGCGTACGAGGATGCTGCAATTGCTGCTGCTGCGGAGGCGGAGGCTGCCGCTGGCACAGGAAAGCGAAAGCAGTCGGCCAAGAAGGCGAAATCAGTGGCGGCAGCGGGTGTCAAGTGAGTTTGGACTGCTCGTGTGCATGGCACCAACGCTAACCATCACGATGTGGCTTTGTTGTCAGTTGCCAGACTTGCAGACTGATGATTGACCCTAAGGCAGCCTGTTCACCGGCCATGCTGAACTCGGGGCTGCCTGTACCTGCCTCAGGATCCCTCCCGTCATACGCCCGCTGCTGGACCGCTGCCAAACTGTGCTGCTGCTGTTAGCCGACTTGCTGCGCCTTGTCAAGCTGCCGGCGGCGGCGCTCATGCCGCTGCTGCGTGCCTGTATGGTGTCGCTGGCGGTGGAGGGGCAGAAGCTGCTTCAGGAGAAGGCGGTGCGGCTGCTAGTAGCTGCGTTCAGGGTCTACCCAGCGCAGGTGGGATAGCATGCGAGTGTGGGGAGAGGATATCTGTGGCTGGGGAATCCTGACAGCCCGAGGCTTGGCTCGAGTTAACTAAGCAGCAGGCTACATGCTTGCTGGCTCGCATTGGCAGCCACTTCACAGCTGCCTAACATGTTAGTATGGGTGGAGCCTTTGCATGGGTGCCTCTTCGTCTCCTTGTCTGGTCGTGCCTGTAGTTTGCTAAGTTGGCCCGTCCGGAAGCCTCCTGCAGTCCAGTTCAGCACTTTTGTTGGCTCTCTGCTCAGCTAACTGGTTTTGTGATCTTCCCTCGAGATTGCGCCATACCTTTCTCTGCACGTTTTTCCCACCGGCTTCCCCTGCACGTCGCATCTGCAGTGGGGCACCCTCCTGGACGAGTTGTTCGCCCACGTCATCCCACACCTGCCAGGCGGGCCCCGTGCTAACCGAGATTTCCCCGCCAGCGAGGATGCGCGCACATGCATACAGATGCTGACTGCCGCGGTGCTGCAGATGATACAGGTGGGTGAAGGGGTGAGAAGTGCCCAGCCTTATACATGTCGTGTTACAGTATGCTCATGTTGCCAAAGGGATGCTCTGGTATCACAATGGCACTGAGAATCACACTGGCTAGGAATCGATGTCAAATTGCAACTGCTGTGACCTCCTTCCTTGCTTGATGTCTGGCAGGGGTGCGTGGACCTGCCACCATTGGACTGCGACCCTGCCAGCCTGGCACATTGCTACAAGGGCGCCGCCACGTGCGCAGACTACCTCTGGACTCTCTGCTTCGACAGGTGCCGTGGGCTACTACCATATGTGCCTGGCTGGCTGTCTGATGTAAAACATCCAAGCTGCATGGGCAGGCCATGGCTGGGTAAAGGCAACAGTCAGGGCAGCATGCTTGGATGGTAGGCATGTGTGCACAGCTGAACCAAGTGCAGGAGCGGCAGGCTGGTCGTGTGGGCTGACCAGCAACTGCCCCAGTCAAGCTTGTAGCTTCAAGCGTGGCCCTGCCTTCCTGCTCTGCCACCTTGCCACCCTGATTGACAGTGCCCGGCCGGGTTGATTTTCGCAGGCTGCCCTCAGCCCGCGCCCACAAGAGCGAGACAGATATGGACTTCCGCCATCTGCTTTCCTCTCTGCTGCGCGACCTGCTGGCAGTGGCACACCAGCCCTGCTGGCCTGCCGCTCCCTTTTTGCTGTTGCGCTTCGCGGCGCTGCTGCAGGGCGATCGCGGACTGCGCCACAGCGATGCTCACGTGCGACAGCACTGCATCGATTTGCTGGCCAGCTTGGCGACGCAGTTGTATGCTGATGAGGTGGAGGTGCAGAAGGATGGGGAGATGCTCAAGCAGCTGGTGCAGGAGGAGGGAGGTGCGGCACAGAGGAGTCAACAGAGCGGTGGTTGGCACAGCAGCAAGTTCAGCATGGGACAGGGGATCCACCTGGGGATGTTAGACCGTTGTTGTGAGGGGGGTTTCAGCTAGGTATCATTGTACTGACTTTAAAATAGCCTTTCACACTTATTTGCCGTTTATGTTGCTGAACACTGGGCGCCACCGTGATGGTGCAGGGTCCGGCGATTTGGCGGAGGAGGCCCCCCGCTTGCTGCTGCTGTACCTGGCGGACCGCCGGCGTGGTGGCCACGCTTCTGCCGCCGCTGCGCGCACCTTCATGCTGTGCCAGGCATTTGCGGAGGAGGTGACGAACCTGCAGAAGCGGGAGGCGCCTGCTGAGCAGCTGGTGGAAAAGCTTGTGCAGGTTGGTTCTTCTCCTTCCCTTGCTGCTGGCTGGCCCGTAAATGGTCACTGCATGCAGCCAGGCTACAGCCAGGATGCCATTGGAATGACGTGCAGGCTGTCTTGGGTCGCAGAGTACGACTTGCCCATGCTGCTGCTACACCTGGTCAGCGTGCATAGAGGCTGCCAACAAGGTTTGGCAGCCAGCGAGTGCATTCAACCCTGTCATGTTGCTGAACCTGTATCTACGGTGGTACTGCCTGGATCTCCACCTGTCTGCAGTACCGTCGCAAGCGTGATGAGCTGGACGGGCTGGCTGCCGATGTGGAGCTGGATGCGGAGCAGGCGCAGCGCCTCATGCGCTTTTGGGTGCAGGCGAGCTGTGCTGCTGGGCTCAAGCATACCCCAGGGCTGTTGTTTGTCGAATTACACCCACTTGATAAGATGAAGGGGCAGGGACCTGCAACTTTTATTGGTGTCACAATGCAGCACTGCAAGGGCAGCGGGGTGCGAACGGTTCTCCACCACTCACGTGTTGCTGCTTGCTGCAAATTGCTAGTTGGGCTGCACATGACAGTCTCATGCCGCCCTCTGCAGCGATTCTACTCATCCACCCGTGTTCTCGCTTTCCCACCCCTGTGTGTGCAGTTGGGGCTGGGCCGTGCACGCAGCAGCATGGTGCAGTGGCTGCTGGAGTGCTTGAATCCTGCCACCCAGGCATCCATGACTCGGTCAAAGGCGGTCAAAGCGCTGGGGGAGGTGGTGCAGGTGGACACACGGGTGCTAGAGTCAGCCAGCGTACAGGCCGCGGTGGACCGTGCTCTGCAGGTGGGGCCAGGGCCGGCACTGTCGGGGCCCGAGAGAGCATGCTGAGTGCGGTTTGGGCTGCAGTTGTACTCTATTACTGCTTGCAAGCTCCGCGTCAGGTTCCACCATGCGTATGCGGCTCCCCTGGAAGAGCTGTTCCAGTGCCCCACAAGTCCTCATTACGTGCCTATTGCTCTCCACACTGGACTGTGCCCTCTCTGGTTCCATGTGTGCAGGACGAGTCTGTGAGTGTGCGTGAGGCGGCTGTGAGTTTGCTGGGCCGCCATGTGGCAGGCAACCAGGCGCTGGCCCTGCGCCTGTTTGCCACGCTGACACGCGCCTCCACGGACCCTGGCACCAGTGTGCGCAAGAGCGCCATCAAGATCCTATGGGAGAGCTGCATACGCGCCCCAGGCTTCCCACGTGCCACAGGTGGACTGCAGTGGCTGGTGTGGCTTGGTTTGGTGGGTGTGCAGCAATTTATACAGGGACGCCTGTGAGGAAGCCCTTACACATACAGGGGACGGTTATAACACCGTTCTAATGGTGGGGTCCCGTTGCTCATTCAAAGCTTTAACTGCCAGTTTCTGATAGGTCCCAGCGGCATCTTGGCTACCATTTATGTTACCTCTCCTCGCTGCGCCTTGTCTTCCCCTCCCCTCTTTACTGCTGGTTAAATCCTCATACCCGTCCCCCCCTTATTTTGCTGCCCGGCCTAGCAGATGCGTGCAAGCACGTGCTGATGCGCAGCGGGGATCCCGAGGAAAGCATCCAGGACATGGTGGCCAAGGTGTTCCACAGGTGTGTTAGGGGTGGGTGGGTGTGATTGGGGTGTGGGTGGGTGGGTTTATGGGTAGGTTGTTGGGTATGGTGGATGCGTAGCAGGTGCAATGAAGGTGAGGTTGCATATTGAGGAAGACAGTCCTCTTCCCACTGGGGCTCAGCGCCGGCTGAGAGAGAAGCCAAGCCAGGTGACATGCCTGGTTAACGGTGGGTTGGCATGCGTGACGCCTCGCTGTACCCTCCACTGTGCTTGCCGCTTTCTCCTCCAACCCCCAACACGGAAAACACACGATTGACGCCCCCTGGCTGCAGCTTGTGGTTTACCCCGCGATTAGAGACAGGCGACGACGGCTGCCGCGCAGTGGAGCGCAGCGCAACGGAGCGTGCGCAGCAGCTGGCTGACGTGGCGCTTGCTGTTTATGAGGCGGGGGGACGTGCCATCCACTTACCCCTGGACCAAAACCACCCACTCGTAGCAGTGCTAAGGGCGGCACTGGGGGTTGGCGCACGGGGGGACTTGAAGGTTGGTACTGGATGCCAGCGAGGGTGCATTGGGGGCTGGGGGGTCAACAGCCGTCTGGCCTGGCACTGCCTCTGGACCTGGCTGACCGCATTGTTTCGCGCACAACAAGCGACTCTTACACAGCTGTATGGGCCTTTTGCCCCCACCACCTCTGAAGGTGGCCAGCGTGTCTGCTCTTGGCAGAAACATCGGCCATTGCCAATGCAACTTGGGTTTGCCCTTACCTTTCCGCATTGCAGAAAGAGTGGGCTGCTGGGCGTGAGGTCGCCAATGCCCTGCTCGACCTGTTCCTCACAGCACAGGAAATTTCGCAGGTGAGGGGAGGACAGCTTTGCGATGCCCCTTCCAGCAAGCAGACCAGACAGGCATTAATGCAAGTGCAGCCACTTGCTTGCTTGCTTGCTGTACTGCAGTAGTTGCCCACACCTTTTCACAATTGGCATTATCCTAATTTGGCGCCATGATGTGCCTTGCAGGCTGGTGAGCAGGCTGGTTTCAAGCACCTCCTGTCACTGCACGCTTTTGTGGTGACCGATGTTGAGCTGTGCATGCCTCCCAAGGACCGCTTCAAGTTTGTTCGCTCGCTGGCGCCCTATCTCAAGGTTGCGCCAGGTAAGGGGCAGCTCCTGGCCGTCCGCAGCTGGCTGGGCTGCTATTTGCTTGTTTATAAAGTGCAGGGCAGGCGAGTGAAAGTGTGCTTCTGTATTGGGCTTGTTGTTGCACTTGTGAGTTGTTCGTTGCAGGCTGGTTGGCAGGCACAATGCTAGGCTGGTCTAGTGCATTTACCAGTGTGGCCACCTGCATCCTGTGCAGACGCAACAGGTGTGAGCGAGGCCACGCGGCGGCGCGGCGCTGAGACGCTGCTGTGCGTGCTCAGCGTGCTGGAGGGCGTACTGAGTCAGTTGCGGCACTGCGAGGCTACCACGCTGGTAGAACTTCTGCCTGACTTGCATCAGCTTATTAACCGCCACCCCTTTGTGCAAGTGCTGGCGGGAGCCTGCACCTGTCTCACTACGCTGGCAGCGCGGGAGGAGGCGGCGGCGCGCCAGCTGGCTACCTCTGCTGCTGTCTATGCCAGCTGGCTGCGGGAGCCCCCTGCAAACGGCGCCCAGCAGCAGCAGCAACAGCAGGCGGCTCTGCTGTGCCGCTTCTTGTTCATCCTGGGGCAGCTATGCCGCCGTGGGGCAGATGTTTTGGAGTCGACAGCGCCAGAGTCTGGGGGGGCTCCGCTCAGTATGACAGAGTGCCAGCACATCTTCGTGCGGTACTGTGGCGGCAGCCAGAGCAACCTCAAGGTGAGTATGCAGAGCTCCCTACACTTCCTCTTATCTGCCAATTGGCATCGGGCTGCTGTCTTTTGGTTCAGAAGAGCTGCAAGAGATTGCATGATTTGGGCATTATGAGGTGCAGCGGCCTTTCGCCGACGCTGGCACTTGTTTTGTGTGCCCCCTTCCCTTCCACTTTCCTACTGGCAGGTAGCTGAAGCCGCGCTTGGTGCCATTGGCGCTCTGACCATAGCGCGCCCAGCGGTCATGGTAGACAAGCGGTCTGCAGCAAACAAAATCATGAAGGCAGCGCTGCAGCCCAGCGCCCCTGAGCTTCTTAAGCTCAAGGCGCTTTCAAACTTGATAGAGCTGCTGCGTGCAGATGAAGCGCATATGATGGCAGCACAGGCAGACGGTGGCACTGAGGGCGGCGGCAAGAGCGGTGGGCTGCCAGGCTGCACCGCGTCTGCCGCAAATGGCACGAGCGGTGGCAAGCGGCGAGGGCGCAAGGCGGCGGCTGCCGCAGCAGCAGAACAAGCGGCGGGAGATGCTGTGCTGCAGACGCAGAACGGGGAGGGCGATACGCTGAGCCAGAGCAGCAGCATACTGCAGGCAAGTGTATGACTGGCTGGAGCCTATGTGCTGCTGGACTGTTCCCATTCGATTTCTGACTTGCTGCCCATTCGCAACGTGTCACGCTGCCTGCTGTGCAGCTGTCATCATCGCAAGCTTGCTTTTTCCCCAGCAGTCGGTATGCGTATCGCCCAAACCTTGTCAACAGCTTGCTCTGGTCTATCTTCGCCTGCAGGGCAACTGGGAGGCGGTGCTGCAGCTGGCCACAGACACAACCCCCTCACCCCCCGGCTCAGCCCTGAGCCCCCCTAGCTCCGCTGGCGGCGCTGACCTGGCGCCAGGCACGCATGTGCGGCGGCGGGTGGTAGAGATGATGGAGGTGGTGATGAGGTAAGCAAAAAGAAGGAGATGAGGAGAACAAAGGCTGGAAGGGAAGAAATGTGCAAGCCAACTGGGGTTGGCATTCTCGGGCATGGTCAGCCGCATCGAGGCTGGGATGAGTGGCTTGGCTAGAGTGACTTGCAGGCGAAAAGAAATGGCAATGAACAGGATCAGGGCCCATTCCTGCCAGCCAGCAACCGTCCCTTTGGATACACTGCTCGGCCCAAGCTGAAACACGTTTGTCTGCTTGCAGGGGTGGCCTGGTGGGTCCATGGACGGCAGTGGCCCCCCTCATGGCCCTGGCCACAGACCCACTGGAGGACATACGAGGTCGTGCGCTGCGCCTGCTGCGCCAGTTGTGCGACAAGTACCCCAGGTGGGTGTGTGCGTGTGCTTGTGGTGGTTGGTATTTGGTGGCAGCTTGTGATGCGATTTAGACAGCGCACACGCGGTTCTCTCATGTTTGGAATGGTTGAATGTCCACCGCCCTCTTACTCAGTGCCAGCTGCTTGGTGCTGCGTTGGGGCTTCCATTGAAATGGGGCTAGTGCCTGCCGTGTAGTCTTGGGTGGGCCGATGGGCTATGGCAGGGTTGGTTGTGTGTGCCAACGTGCTTGCTTCTGGGATGTTTCTGCTTGCGTTAAACGTGTCGCACCCATTGAGTTTGTAGCACCAGATGGCCCCTGCTTGTCTTCCTGTGCAGGTATCTGGATAGTGATCGGCTGTGCAGCGGCGTTGTACAGGCATTCTCCTTCAGGGCTGCGCTCTCCGAGGTGGGTGGTGGTTGCTGTTGGTTCAGTTGGTTTATTCTGATTACCATCCCATGATGTGTATTCATTTGCGATTATGGACATGGTGTGAAGTTGACATGCGAGCCAGTGCTTTATGCGCCAGCCAGATCAGTAGTGAATCCCCTGCAAGTGCCTAGCTGAGGCTCGGCGGGCAATTCAGCGCAGGTGCTTGCTCACCAACTCTACTAGACTTCTCTCGCTCAGCCTTGCACCCCCGACTGCATGGTCAATTGTTTCTGCCGAACGCAGGCCACTGGCGAAACGCGGCGCGGTTGGGCAGATGGTGCACCGCCCCAGGCGCTTGCAGGGCTGTCTGCTGTCTACACCCACCTCATCCAGCCAAAGTTCCAGCTCAGGATGGACTTCCTTCGCGGCGTGCTCAAGCGCCTGCGCTCTGGTGCCTGCTTGGTGTCCAGTGGTGCGGCGGAGGCAGACATGCGCCTGCTGGCCTTCTGTGCAGCGTTGGTGGCGGGGCTGCCGTACAAGCGAGGGGACGAGCCTTGCATGGTGGTGCAGGTGTGCGGTGTTACATGGTCCTGCTGCAGTGGCTGTATGTGGAAGAAACAGCAAGGGAGTTTGAAAGCAGGCTTTAGTCCTTGGCTACCAGTGGCTACAAATAGTCACGGAGTGTTGTTTCATCACAATGCCTGGCAGGTCGTAGGGCACAATGTCCGCATGTCTCATCCTTTTGGTCACATGGCTCTTGCTGTGTGTCGGTCTTTCCTCATGCCTGCACACCACATTCCACTCATGCCTTAGCCCACACACGACACTTGCCAAGGCACAGGGCACCATCCAGCGTAACACAACACACACCTCTGCGTGCGTCGCTGCCGCCATGTGCAGGAGATCAACGCCATCCTGTGTCGCAGCGGCGAGGGGGTGAGGGAAGAGCTCAAGCGCTCACTCTACGGCAGCGCGGTGCGCTTGCATTGCAGTGAAGCCGGTGTTCCATTTCACATTGCGGGGTTGCTGGGTGTGAAGCAGGTGCAGGAGCAACTTGCTCTATATGTCGGCAGCGGGCGGGCTGGTTGCTCAGCTGTCAGGGTATCTGGCACGCAAACACCGCTCTCTTTGCTGCACCTGCAACCCATCCCCGCAGGCGCCGGCTGCTCCAGCAGCAATGGAGGAGGATGGCGCTTGCGTGTCCCCTGCCACAGCCGCCGCAGGAGCAGCCACCAGGGGAGTGCCGCCCAGCCCTTCAGGCGCAGCGCCCTCAAGCGCTGTGGTGATGGCTCAGTGCAAGGCCAGCCTGGCGCTGTCCATGCTGCTGCTGGTGAAGGAGTATCTCAAGACGGCATACAGCATCAACAGCGAGCGCATCGTAGCATTTTCGACAGGTGAGAGCGTGCTAACTGTGAGCCAGGGTGTGCTCGACTTGCCACGTTAGGGGTTCACAGTGGCACCAAAATCTCACCACGCGGGGCGGTGGATGAGAGTTAGTTGCGTCACAACACTTGCTATGCAGCCTACATGGGGGTGTGGCATGATGTGGCTGTGCCAAAGGCTATTTGCTGTCATTCACCGGTAACTTTGTCTGCTGCGTCTGCTGCTGGTCTGTCCCCTAAACGGCTTGCCTGCCTGTTGCAGCGGGTGAAAAGCGCAAGGCGGAGGAGAAGGTAGTGGTGACAGCGCTGCAGGGAGTGCACACACATTTGGACAAACTCAACCTGGAGGCGCAGCGAGACCCAGCAAAGCTGCGGGAGCAGTACAAGGTGTGTGGCGGCAGTCTGGGGCAGCCTTTTTCGTTTCTCTCCACTGCTTGCCTTTGCTGGGTGCTGGCAGCAGCATTGAGGTATTGCTCATATAAACTTTGGGAAGGCTGGTTTAGGCGGAAGGCTGGGGTGCAAGCATAACTCCAGGCAATGTGTCGTGCAGCACAAAACTTACATCCCTGCCTGCTTGCCCACCTTGATCTAGCCTGACCCATGCCCCTCAACTCCTACACCACCCGACCTTTGCTGCCCTGCAGCTCTTCAAGCAGCTGTTGAAACGGGATGCCGCGGACTATGGGCACCTCGTAGCTGGTGGCGGCGGGCGCAAGGGGCAAGGGGGTGGGTCAGAGGAGCCCGAAGCGCCCGGCAGCGGTGATGGCGGTCCAGATGGCGGCGTGCTGTCCCCTGGAGGGGAGCCTGGAGATGATGTGACACCGGGCTGGATGGAGGGGCTGGGTCAGGCACCAGCGGGCACAGCGCGCGGCGGCAGGGGTCGTGGTGGGCTGGGTGGCCGCCGTGGACGGTCTGCCGGCCGCGGCGGCGGCAGGGGCGCTGCCACTACGGGCGGGCGGGGCAGGAAGAAACGTAAGGCACAGTTGGACAGTGGTACAGAAGATGAGTCTGAGGGGTCGGATCAGGAGTATGAACCCCGCCCCCGCACCCACAGCACCAGGAAGCTTAGCAAGCGACTGCCGATGACCCACTGACACCGTCTACCCTCCTCACGCCTGACATGAAACCAACCGCACCAGACCGTCTGCCAGACGATTAACGCACGCACTGTTCCCTTTGCATTCAGAGCAATATTTCTTGCGCCTGCCTGTTTCTACTTTCTCACGCCTGCAGCAATCCCAACCTGAACTCGCTGTTTCATACTCATGCTCATGCTCAAGCTCAATCAACCCCCTGTCGCTACCTGGTGTGCTCGATTCCACATCTCTCCACTGTTCACCGACTGACTTGCAACATTTGCATTTTTTCAATAGTATGCCTGTCAACTCACCGTATCACATAGCAGTGATCAAGTCAGGGGCAAGCCAGTGCAGGAAGCGGGTACGCTCCTGTGTGCTCCAACTGCAAACCGCTTCCAGCGCAGTCCGCTAGTGCGCCCATTGTGGCTTCAAGGTGCGGGCATTATGTGCGCCTGTGGATGGATGCCAGTGTGCAACATGGCCTGAGGCACTCCTTGGCAGGCCCTACACGCTGGTGCCGCTGGTGGCACGTGCGCTGCCCGGCGTCGCCAGCGCCCTTGGGGCACAGCCCCAGGGAGGGCCTGCTGTGACACAACAGCTAGGACTCTCGCAGTGCGCATTGGCAACATGCCAACACATCTTTGAGGTGGATTAGTTTGAAATCCGTGCGTCGCAGGTCCTAAACCAAAGGAGCCTCCGGCATGGCGCTACGGAACCTGGACTGCTTCAAACGCAACGAAATAAAGCCGCCGTCAATTAAACATAACATGGTGGCGAAAACAAGGTTCGAGAAAGATTGGAGAAAAGTTTCAGGCGCCGCCTGCTGGTGCCAGCAAGGCCATTTCGCTCGAGAGCTCACACACAGACGACAGCTGTTCACCGCCAGTATTTGCACTGGTTGCATATAACCACCGCTCTACCTGTTGCACCTGCTTGCGCCGCCGCGTTGCCGAAGTCTGTAGCTTGCAATTTATTCATTGCGGAATGAGCAAAAAGAACAACCAAGGGACCAGACGCAATTTGCACGCCGCGCGGTTGCAAAGTGGGTGTGAGCTCAGCACCGCTTGGCCGCCCCGCCACGCATGCCGCCGTTTGCACGTGGCGGGTTGATTCAGAGGCTCAACCTCGGTTCACGACCTTGATAAACGTAAGAGGTATGGCAACTCGTGGTAAACGTCTGCAGGGGAAAAAGAGGGGGCAGAGAAGCGGGCAGCCAAGCTTGATAAGAAGAAGCAGCGAGTTGCCGAGGCGGCCGTCAAAGGTGTTGCGGCACCCAAGAAACTTAAGAAGAAGCAGCGCAAGGGCGTCCGCATAAAAAAGCACGTGGTGGTGCGGGTGAGTGGCAGCAAACAATGCCGCAGTGCTATCCATTATATCTTGTAAAGCTGATTGACTGGCTCTGGCACCCTGGCAGGCGTCAACTGAGTGGCTGGCATGCTTGCTGCAATGACACACTCTTTGTTGCCAGCTGTCAATATCAGCCATCAACAAACATTTCCAGCCGGTCCCTCGCACCCATGCCGCAGGGTATCAAGGTGACGGATGCGGAGAGCAAGCGCAAGATCAAGGAGATGCTGGCGGCAGAGGAGGCGATGAAGGTTCGCTTTTGCTGCGTGGCTTGCCTGCAAGGGTTTTGTTGCTCAGAGACCGAGGTTCTGGATGAGAACTCCCCCACACTATTTCAACCTCTTAAGCTCTCCAACGAACCCAGCAAGTTGTGTCAAAGCCTTGATGGTAACTGTTCTCATGCTGCTGAACACATTGAACACCTCCCCAATCGCTCCGCGCTATCCTGGGTGTGTAGGACCTGATGATGGACATGGATGGCCCTGGAGCAGCGGAGCAGCAGCAGCAGGAGGAGGAGGAGATGCAGGATGGGGAGCAGCAGCAGCAGCGCAAGGTGGGGGTTGGAGGCGGCGCTCGGATGAAGGGCAGCGGCGTGAAGGTGAAGCCCAAGGGCAGCAAGAGCGGGAAGGGCGGCAAGGCCAAGCCAGAAGGCATGGCTCTTGGCTGAAGGAACAGTGGATATTTAATGAGCTTGCTTCACGCTTCTTTCTGCTTGCTTCACCAGCCTACCGCGGGCTGCCCCTTGTTGCTGCCATTGTCTAGTTGTCCTCGTACTGCTGACACCAGTAACATTGCACCACGTTTTATCCAGAATGCCCATGGTAGGGTTTGCCGCTGTCCACCGCGCTCTTTCGGTGGTGGTGGTTGTGTGTGTGTGTGTGTTGTGTGTGTGTGTGTGTGTGTGGGTGGGAACTGTCTCTTATA
>JAAMXP010002023.1:0-14675 GCA_019693395.1 Ettlia oleoabundans | reverse complement strand
GGCGCGTCGGCCGCGGAACACGCGCACTAAGGCATGAGGGCAGCGTTGCTGGGCAGTTCAGAGCACAGGCTGCTGCCTCTTAGGGGAAAGGGGGCACGGGCATTGCAAAGTTGTTGCGGCCAGCACAAATACCCAGCTGGCAGCACGGGTGAGGCTGGGTTGGGCGGCGTGCCTGGCAGTGAGGCAAGCTGGTGAGGCTCAAGCGGGCAGGCCAGGCAGTGAGGGCTTACAGGCCAGCTGCGGTGAGGAGGTACTACTACAGACCACATACTTGCCTCGACATAGAGCGCGTTCTCTCGCTCCCAGCGCTGCAAAGCCGCCTTGAGCTCCCGTCTCAGCCGGGCAAGGTCAGCCCTGCGGTACAGGCAGGAAGGTGGAGGCGGTAAATGCATGGGCAGATGTACGCTGCTCCAAGGTACTGCCCCCTTGCTTACCCGTCAAACACGTCAAGCTCAGATTCATCCGGTACTGTCACCCCGGAATCTGGCTTGAAGCTGGGGCCTACATGGGCAGTTGAGGTGCAGTACCAGCGTTTTTATGGTGGGAATCACAGACAGCCACAGCGGCGGGTACTGACGGACAACAACTGTGCCCTGCTTTCAGCACAGGTTGCTGGCTGGCCCATGCCATCCCCAGCTGGTGGCCTGGTGGCATGCCAGCCACCAAACTGCTCTAAGCATACTACTAGCACCCACTACAGACTAATGTCTCTCCCCCCGTGGCCAAAATGCGCTGGCATGCCAGGAGCTAGGTGGCTGCAGCATATTTTGATACAGTAATGTTGTAATCTTTTTTTTTGGGGGGGGGGGGCCCGCTGGTCTCCCTGCCAGGGTGGGCACTCATGAGCCACGCACTCAAAACCGCGGCTGGACACTCGTGCTGCGGCATCCCCCTTGCTGTCATGTGCAGCCATCCCTCGCAGCCAATGCCACTCGCTCACCCACACTGTCCGCCAGGCTCAGCAGGCGGTCCATGAGCGGGCGCAGTGGGTCGTGAGGAGCAAACAGCACAGAGGCCCGCCTCACAGTCAACACAGCAGCAGACAGACGGCGGTGAGCCTCACGGGCATGCTCTGCCTGCAAAAACAGCCGGCGGGAAGGCAAGCGGGCACCTGGTGTTAGCTATCATGCCTGCTGCATGCTGCTTGGGCCAGGAGCTCAAAACCATACATTGGCATGCTAGAAACATGCAGGTACTGCAGTCTTGGAAGTAACACGCTGACTGCTAGTGACAGGCAGCCAGTGGCTGGCCCGGTAGGTTTACAGCCAATCCACTAGCAGGAGGGCACAATGGTGGGGCAATCAACCAGCTAGCTGGCAGCGTAACGAATACCCACTGCTCTTGCCTGCAGGCCCGCCTTGTGCCACACGCGGCGCTGCTCCCCCCGCCGGTCTGCCGAGTTCCAAAGGGCCCTGGGCACAGCCACGAGCCCAAAGCCGAGCAGGAAAATGGCTGCAGAGGGTGAGGGGTGGAGGGCAATCAAGGGAGGGAGGGGTGAGGAGTGCAGGGAGCATGCAGTTAGGGATATGAGGTGCAGTGCCTACTTCCAGCAAGGGGAGGAAATTGGCGTGTCACTTGGCAAGGCTGCACGTCATATGATTGTGCCTCACAGCGCTGCTTGTCAGAACAGCTACTGCGTGCAAAGTGTTCGCCCACCAGGCTGGCTGCATGAACAGGGCAGCGTGTGCATTGCGCTGATATGGTGCATGGTTGGGCAACCGCAGCGCAGCCCACCCGCCACCAGGCCATATGCGTTGCTGAAGGCGATGCAGAAGCCGACCACATTGGCGGGCTTCAGGCGGCCGGAGAAGAGGAGCAGCAGCAGGCCGGCCAGCCCCACCGCCAGGAGCAAGGCGTAGTACAACAGGTTGTACCTGCGGCGGCAAGGCAGCACACAAGCACACGCCAGGTGAAAAGCACGCAAGCAAACACCAAAACAGAGGACAGGCGGTGTGTGGCAAGCATGATGGAGAGAACATAGTGGGCACCAGCTTCCTTGCTGGCATGCTTGGTACATGATATCAAGCAAGCATGTATCCAAGCGTCGCCATGCGGTAGCAGCTTGTGCGCCGTGGCCCGTTGAGGGCACACCCCAGTCCTGCTGGTGCTACCAAGCGTGCTGGCAGCAGCAGCCAGCACCAGCAGCATCCCACCTTGCCGCTGCCAGCAGCCGGTCCTTAGCGGTGAATTCGCCAGAGCGTATGTACTCCATGTGTAGCGGCAGTACCAGAACTTGTACTGCAAAACCGTACCTGCATAAGGGCCGGACACAATTGCAGGAAAGACAGTAACTTGGCGTTGGTCTTGTCTACGATATGCACTAGTCAGGTTGTCAAGTGGGGAACGGGCACAGCAGGGTGCCCACAACCCTTGCACCCTTTCTTTGCCCGGAGGCGCCGCTTAGAGCCTGCCTGCCGCCCCCTTGTCTGCAAGTGCAGCATTGATATATGCCTTCAATGGCCCTTGCTCCGAGCTAGCCCAGGGCAACCTTAGTATGCCGCTCACCAATATGCAGCGCGCCACCATACAGCCAGTGGGCCTGGTTGACGCTGCGCCAGAGCTGCCGCAACGTCAGTTGGGACGAGGATGAGGGTGGCCAGGGCTGCAAACCAGGCCAAGCCAACATCTAGGCGCACCAGCCACCCTGCAAATGAAGTTTGCAAGCCAGGCAGGACGACTTGAGAGGGTGTCATACCCGGCGGTGAGGCAAGCCGGCAAGCAGTGCCGGCAGGTGACGCAGGTGGGCAGAGGCGGTGTGGCCAGGAGGGCACTGCGCACCCGTCTTGGAGGACGGCAGCCAAAACAGCGCCCACACCACGCCGCACGCCACTGCGGGCAACGCGATCACTGTGAAGTAAGTCATGAGGAGAACTGCCGGCCATCCAGCGGTGCGCTTGCTCGAAAATGCGTCGTCTGGCTGATCATATCATATAAACTGCAATCAATGCATCGTACGCATGCACAGACAGCTAAATGGGCCACCGTTTGTAGGCCCGCTGCCAGCGGAGCGCCAGAGCGGCGGCGCAAATGCCTCTGCAAAGGTCAAGGTCTATTTGGCGTCTTTGGCGGACTCTCATCATACACGAGGAATTTCAACCCGAAAAAGCGGCTGTAATTGTGCAGCACTTCAAGTATCGACAGCGTTCTGGTGCCCATGCCGCCTTGCACAAAGTGCGGGTGCCGCAGGCAACACAGAGTATCTGCAGTTGTTGTCAAACATGCAGCTACATAGATGTAGCAGAAGTGCTTCAGTTCTATAATATATGCCGGGTCCTGCCAATTTTTGTGAGGGCTTGAGGGCTCTGGTGAGGCGCCCCTTGATTGCCACTCGAGGGCAAAGACCTCTGTGGTGTGCCAGGTGCGTTCGTCTCACCCGCTTGCTGCGCTGTAGCAAGTACCGAACGGGTGTTATTGATGATGGGAGCCCTGCCCATGGCACAACGAACAGAAACAGGGTGAGGGCCGGGGATTGCGGGGGTTCACCAGCGGGGACAGAAAAATGCGCCCCTTGTCGAAATGTAGCGTCCAAGCCCTCTGTTGTGTATGTATTTACTGCAAATCCCTTTCGGTTCCTTTCTGGCAACAAGGGGCAGGCCCTCGTGCGTTTCTTGCTAATTAGACTGTGAGCCAGCCTTCAGTCGGGCCAGGCTGCTTTCTGTGCCCCAAATCAAATCTGTCTCAAGTGCGATACTTCCACTGCCACATGTTAACAGACACCGAACGCTCTTCCAGCACTAGGACTGTCAGCTTGTAAGTCAAGAAGCGAAGGGCGAGGTTGGGTATATGGGTGGGTGGTGGGACGTGGGGGGGCGCTTGCGCGGGCAGCTGGAGGGAAGGCGGGGTGGTGACATCCGGACCAAACCCCACGGTTTTGCAAGCGAAGACCTCGACCCGCCCGTTCAAGGTTGAGATGCGCATGTAAACCCTTCCTTTCAGATGGGACCCAAGCGCACATAAAGGCCTTCAGCGCAGCGGGCCGCGGCCTTCCCGCCAAGTCAGCAAAGGACTCCTGATCGGCTCTTCCACCAGAGCCGTGGCAGGATGCGCAGTATTAAACCAAACTACACGCGTCCAAACCGCACTTGAACAAGACTGTGAACCAGACAAGGTGCGTCGCACGACTGTTCCCCTGTGCATCTATCTTACGCACCTGGCAACGGGTTTACGCGACTTACTGGCAGCGTGCAAGCGCGAAACTCACACTGGCTGCGTGCCCCGCAGCCATGTGGAGTCGTCACCCGCTGCCTTACCCGCCCCGTCGCTCCTTCGCGTTACCTTGCAGATCAATCAGTCCGTGCATCAGATGTGCGGCGCCATGCGAAGTATCTGGCTTGCGAGAATTCTCTGGGTTGCAGTCCTGCCCATCGCCTCCGCCTCCGCGGCAGCCCAAGAGCAGCTAAACAGCGCACTGCTCCCTGTTCCTAGTGGTGCAAGCGGACGGAAGAGCTTGGGGGCAGCGTTTGTCCGCGGCGCCAGGAATATGAAGCAGCTGCAACCGCCTGGCGGCACCGGTCGGCAGTGCGTCGCCAATACCGAGCACACTTGCGCAGGAGCATTGGGCACCGCAGACATATGCTGCAGCAAACAGTATTTCCGCTGTGATGTGCGCATGGACACAGGAGGCCCGCGCTGTGCCATGTGCCCACAGCAGTGCATCATGGACTGCAAGCCCGGCTACAAGTGCTCCCCAGACGCAAACGGCTGCTTCAACTGCCTGCCTGACCCCGATGGCGGGGGCGGCGGCTTCATCAGGAAGTGCAGCCCGTCCCGGCCATGCGCTGCTGGAGATATCTGCCATAGCGGCACCTGCAAACCAGACCCTTGCGTCAGCATGCAATGCGGCGGCACCATGCCCAAGTGCATAGTTACACCCAACCTCTCAGCTGCCTGTGTGGAAGCAGGTGCGCAGTCCCGGAGCAAGGTTGTTGGTCATTGGTGGAAGGTTTCCTGCTACCAGTGTTTACAACAACATTGAGTTTTGTACGCTGCAGCCTGCTTCCAGTCCAGCTCCCCCCAGCAATTCACCCAACCGCTGCACTGGCATTCCAAGCCCTCTGCTGACGTGGCTGCATTCCCCCTGCAGCCTCTGGAGGCACCTCCTCCACATGCACCCCCGCCTGCGGCAACGGCTTTCAGTGTCAGCGGCGCTGTGCCACTGCCACGTCGCCTGCGGCTTTCAAATGTGTGAAGCGCAGCGGCAGCGTCAGGCGCCCCCAGCGCAAGCAGCAAAAGGCAGGAGCATCCAGAGGAAGCAGGCGCATGCTGGCAGCCCGTCGAAACATGCCTACGTAGATCCCTTGCACAAGCTTCCCGCCGGGGCAGTACCAGCACGCAGCAGATGAAGGCGGCGCTGCTTGTGCGGGCATTGGGAGCCTGGACCCAATGTCCTGCCCCAACAACTGTCCTTTCACTTGGATCTCTCGCTAGCCTTCCACCTCTTTATCAGTTGCAACGCCACTGTCTATGAAGTCCATCCTGAGACTGCTCGTCGATAATGTGTTCATGCTTTGGACGCGGCCGCCCACCGCACACATGTGCAACTGCATAGGTTGCGCGGGAAACTCAATTGTGGGTTTACCCAGGCAGGAGGTCCTCGTTTTTGTTGGGCACCCAGGCGCCACTTTCCCGCCTCACCCTGCCAACGACCTTGAACCCCTTAAATCTTCCATCGACTTTATTTTTATGCTGACTAGCAGGCTGACTTGGCCTTCTACACCCAGCTTCATGCCTTTGACACATGCGCAACATGCTGCCGCTTGTTTGCGCCTGAGCAATTTTGCACTGCAACGACCCTCAGCCCGTACAAGTTGCCAGCCGTGAGCATACTTGTTTATGCTGTATGGAACACGTCCCCATTTTTTGTTTCCCCAGCCAATGCCTATGCGTTACAATCTATCCATCCATTCAACAAGTTGCATACCAACGTTCCCAAGCCAACCCAACTGCACCCCACCCGACTGCACCATCTGCATGCTGGTGTATCGTAGCCTTGCTTAGGTGCTCGCGTGCCCCCCTGTTGCAGCAAGCTTCATGGTAACCATCGCAAACGTGGTTATCAATGGATCGAACCCAACTCAGACAGTAGTAGGCAATAGGCAACTAGCACGTACTCTACTCCCCCAACTGTTCACAACACAGGCCGCCGGGCAGATGCAGCTGCAGGCGGCTTCATGCTTCCAGCACCCTGTGTATGTCGGCTTTTTGGCAGCAACTTCTTGATGTGGAATGACTTTGAGAGGAGTAATCCCTGCTGGCAAGGAAGAGGAAACGCTCACCTTGGAAATGGCTCATGCATCACAGCGGCAGCTGCTGTGACCCCTTCCATGCAGCATGGTACTAGTGCCTGGTATGCGCGGGCCTCCCGCCATTGTCGGCTACGAAAGCTCGGTATCTGCCCCTGGAAGCCTAATCGACACCGAACCTTATGCCAAAAGGCTTTTGAGGAGAGTTGGCCTGGGCATGCTGCGACCCTGCTGCGCCGTACAAACCTGCGTGAGCGGTGTATGAGCACATTTACTGCTTGTTACACCCTGATGCCTTACTGTTGCCGTCAAAAAGCCCTGCCGTGCGTCCCTTGCTTCCGGTAACCCACGCACCCAAGCCTGGCGCGTTCTAGGTGCGTGTTCACCCTTTGCAGCAGCTCGAAAAGTCTCAAAACAATGACCAAAAGTACATTGACGGCCTAACCCTTGTTGCAAGAGGCTCAACACCACGGGCGTTAAAACAGCATTGCTCTGCCAGCCGCGGGCTTGAACAACATACCAGGGGTTGTTATTTCTGCTGCAGGAAGTGATCGAGTCTCCTTTGTGGAGGCCCTGAGCCTCACTATGAGCAACGCCGCCTGGCTCGTCGTCCTGGCTTTGGCTCTCGCGCTGGCTGCTCATGTAGCCCAAGCACAGGTGGGGGGTGGTTACACAAAGGCGGGCTTGATAGGTCGCGCCGACTAAATGTGCAGCTGCTGTCCTGCGTCACTGCGGCTGTGCCTCAATTTTTCGCCGCTGTCCTGCAAGCCTGTCAACCTGTGCCAGAGCAACCGTCCTTAGTGCCATCCAGCTGTCTCTTAGCCTGAGAAGTATGTGCTCCAGATCATCACGCCTTCCTTCTTGGTCCGCCCCAATGCGTTGCAGCTGCCACAACCCGGCCGCCCTCCCTGCAACGGCTCCACACACTACACATGCAGCGGCTCGGAAGGCAGTGGTAGCAGCGACATCTGCTGCGACAAGTCCTTCTACACGTGTGGTGTGCGGACAGATACCGGCGCACCCCGCTGCGTATTGTGCGCCCAAGAGGTGGGTGGTGGTGGAAGCAGGCCCGGCAATACAGCAACCAAGGGGTCTGTGTTACAAGTTTGGGCAGTTGCTGCGGTTGGGCAGACTTGAACAAAAAAGCAAAAACAGCAACCAAGTGTGTGATGTCCCGTACTTTCTTCCTGCCAATCTACTCTGATGTTATCAGAAGGCAGTGTTGTGTGGTCAAATTGCCTGTCTCTTTGGCTCCCGGATGCTGAGCCAAAACCTGGTCTTATCTGCTTTCCTTGGCCTCGCTTGCTCACACCGCCGCCCACGCCCCACCACCACCGCACACCCACCCACACACATATGCGCCCTATGCAGTGCATCTTCCAGTGCTTGCCCGGATACTCGTGCGGCCGAGACGCAAACGGTTGTGTCAGCTGCCTGCCAATTGGCACTGGCGCAGCCCCTCAGCAGCCCCCGCCGCCCCCGGCAGGCGACCCACATTTGGCAGACGCCTGCAGCGCGGCAAAGCCCTGCGTCGCAGGAAAAATGTGCGTCGCCAATGCCTGCCGTGCAAACCCCTGCATCGGCTTTACCTGCCCCGCGGCAAAGCCCAAGTGCAAGGTGGATGATAAGTTCCGTGCCCACTGTGTGGCAGGTGAGCACTGCTGTGCATGCTGCTCTTTTGCTGTGCAAGACCCTGCAGTACTGGCTGCTTCTTTACACTGGACGTGACAGTACGGCATGATGCTTTGCCGCCGCCTCCAGGACCCCCCTGCACACAGCCTTTGCCTGCCATGCAGCTGCATGGCTATGCTCGCCTAACTGAAGGCTTTGCTTGCTGGCAGGCCTGTTACTTTGCACTCTTTGCACTTTCTTGTGATCCCTTGTTTATACTGGGTGCTGATGGTGCTGGATATCATTCAATCCCACTCCGACCTGCCCCTTCAACCTGCCTGCAGTGCCACGCCCACCGCGCCCACCACCCTCGCCTCGCCCACAACGCCCTCCCCCAAAAGTCACAGGCAACGGCAAGTGCAAACGCGCCTGCGGGGCTGGCCATAAGTGCAAGAAACTCGGCAAAAGAAGGTGGCGGTGTGTGAAGCGGATCCGGCGGGACCGCAGGACCCTGCTAGCAGCAGCCGCAGGCAGAGCAGCAGCGCAGCATCAAACACAGGGGCGGCGCTTGGCTGGCTCCAGCAGGCGACAACTGCGGCAGTAGAGTGAGGGGTAGGCCTAGGCTGCTGGCTGTCGTCAGCGCTCCGCCTGCCTCTGCGGGGCGGGGGCCCATGTCGGACGCAATAAACATGACAGCGCCGAATGCACTCCTTCCTGCAAAAGAGTGATGCCCTTTTCCTCCTGGACTACTGATAAGAATCACTGTCGGTTTTTCACACTGCAGCCATCTGCCTCTGTTTTCCCCTTCATGGCCTCCATTGTCACTTTGAAATCCTACCTTGCCCACCCATCACATCCACAACTCGGTTCATTGCCTCTCTGCCTACACTTTGATGTCCACATCAAAATACTCTGCTTCCATTTAAGTTCTGCGCGTGTAAGAAGCATCAACTCGTCTTCGCGGCTGTTCACAGCGGGTGCAACCTGTATCAGGATGCATTGCATGGACAAGGTGGAGGTGCTGCAGTACTGGCACGCTCATGCACGCTACGCAGCGTGCCGCCAGCCTGCCGCATGCAAATGACGCCAGTCAGGCATGCGGCACTTCCTCCCGGGACACTTGCGGCAGGCCACCCCCATGTGTTGGGTTCTTCTTCTTCATCCTCCTGCACTGTGCTGTGAAGTACCCACGGCCAATGGAACCAAGTCCCAGCTACGAGACTCCGGGTTTTGCCGAGTTCTACGAACACTTGCTGGCAAACCTGCCACCGCAGTTTGAACCAAATCTTGACGTCGGTCAAGTGTACTGGCCGCTGCTAAGGGAGGCGCTGATTAGCCAGGCCGCCGCCCGTCAGCACCCCCCGCCACCAGTCTGCGTGGCCGACCTATGCACTGGCAGCGGCCGCGTGCTGCTGGGCTTGCTGGACCGGCTGGCCAGCTGTACGGCAGTACGGGACACGAGCGTGCCACTAAGGCTTGTGGGCGTGGATAGCAGCGAGGAGATGGTGGCGGCAGCGAAGGCAGCGCTGGCGGCGGCACCTGCACCACTTACCGTGCGCGCTTGCGACATTGCCTGGCATTGCGCTGATGTGTCGGCTCTGTCAGCATCACAGCTGGAAGAAATGCACCTGCTTGGAGGGTGCCAGCTGGTCATAATCTCCGCTGGTGTGTTTCTGGTTTCATTTGAATTGTTTGGTCCGTTTCTCAGACAAGCAGGGACGTGGAAGGGGAGTACTTCCACACATTGCCTACGGATCTATCTACTGATGTGGACCATATTGTCAGGCTGGAGCATGTTCTATACACTGCCAGCTCAGACCATGTTGTAAACTGACTACGCCTCCTTCCCTTGCTTTGCAGGCAGCTTCCACCACCTGCTCACCGCCTCGGATCAGCTGTTGTGCCTGCGTGGTGTGGCGGCAGCGCTTGAACCGTCCGGCTCAGCACGCGCCGTGCTAAACATATTCGACTCACACCACCTGCAGGCCGCCCCTGGTGAAGCGGCAGTGCTGGGGCCCTTCCGCCGCACCTGCGTGCACCAAGAGCTGCAGCAGCAGGCCGACGGCGGCCGCGTGTGGCGGCAGCGCTTTCACCTCCAGCGCTACTCCTCAGCTGAAGCGGCAGCCGCAGCGGATGACATGCAGCTGAGTTGGCAGCGGCAGGAGGAGTGGTCTCTGCGGAAGTTGGCTCCTCTGGAGTTGATGCAGCTGGCGCAGCAGGCGGGGCTCAGGGTGGTGCACCAGCAGGCGCGCTGGAGCAGCAGCGAGCGATGCAACGATGCTGAGGCTCGCATCTTTGTGCTGGCACTGCAGGATCCAAAGCAGCAATAGGAGCACTTGCTGCTGCTGCCAAATCTGCATTAGAAAGCCGCAGTAGAACGCAGGGGCGGTAGGCTTGTGGAGCGCTGCAGCAACTGCAGCAGCACGACTCGTGGAGGCTGGGGCCAACACCCGCCGCAGGAGCTTATCTCAGTGCTGCGGCAGCTGTCACTACTGATGCAAACTCTTATAGAATGACTGTATTACATCAGCAAACAATTTGTTGATACTGTTTATGAACAGGATTGATGTCGCCTAGTTGTATTTAGCTGATAACTGGCAGTTTGCTGCTGCTGATGGCTTAGTTTCTCTGTCAAGTTCCCTGGCTGCCTCGTGTTGTGCCAGCAGCAGATGCTGATTGCACGGGGCAGCTACATGGTCGTGAGAGTGACTTGTAACTTTTGGATGTGGGTTCTAGCACCTGAGTTGTGCGTGGCAAATGGCCGCAAGGTTCTTACATCCCTCACTTGTTGCAATATATAGGCCCCGTGCGATGTATCGATTGGGTGCAGCCATGTGCCTGGGACGTACATAAGGTTGGGGCTTACTGGAGAGCAGTGCTCTGTTGTTCAGTGTTGTTCAGTGCAGAGGTGCGTAATGACTAGTAAAGCCGCAGCGCAAATGAGCTGCTGGCAAGGTACATAGAAAGCAGCGAGCATCCAGCCATTGGTACGGAGCTGTCAACTGTCGTTGGCTGTCAGTCAGGGTCGCAAAAAGGCCAGGTGGAAAGTGGGAAATGAAAGGGTGAAACGACGGAAGTGTATGTGCATTGGGGGGGACTAGAGGGTGCAACACGCTCGTCCCTCGTGTGTGGTTGAGGCTTCGACCACTCTCCTGTCAAACAGCAGCCACTTGCTATGCCGCCGGAGGCCTGCACACAGGCGGATGAGGAGGGGAGGGAGGGCAGTCAGCACTCACAATCTATACACTCAACTAAATGTCGAATTTGTACCAACATAGCACGCCTTCCAATGACAGCTCCCCTCAGAGCACAGACACCCGCCCGTATGGCATGCATAGGGGCCGCAATTGTGCATGCATTTGCGGTGATGCATCAGGTGCGCAGTACAGATCAACCATAGGCAGGCAACCATGCATACATACACCGCAATGCAGCGTGTAAGCACCACAGTCTGGCATGCACCGGAGACTGAGAGGGGCACATGTTGCAAACGATCACGCACTTGGGGCCCGTAACCCTGAGGCGGAAGTCTGGTGGCACGTTGTTCTCGTACTCTGCCACCACAAACAGGTACCAATTGTTCTTCTTTGCGGGCGCAAGGGCAGTGCTGGCAAAGGGATTCTTGCACTTGAGGTCGTCGTCGTTGTTCCTGCAGATGGGCAGCAGCGGGGGCAGGGGAGGAGGCGTTGCAGCAGCACACCAGGGTGGTGGTAGTGGCATGGTGTGATCGTGCAATAGCGTAGCGTCAGCACAGCGCAGCGTGACACAAACTGTTGCCAGCACCGCAGTGTGGCCAGACCGGACGCAGCTATCTGGCTGGCAGCGGTGCAAGTGCTAGGACTAGAGCGCCTTGACTAGCCAGGAGAAAGTGCAGTGACGCCCTCATACTAGGCCCACTCAGAAACAAGGGTGACCCACAGACACCCCCAAGACGGCAGCTTTAACGTTTCTAGACATGCTGCAGCCTTCACCTCAGGCATTTCCAAGGTCCGTTGCGTGTGTTTCCAACCAGCACCGCCACAATGGTGTCTGCCTTGGTGAACCCGCAGGTGCTGACACGCATCTGGCCCGGACCGGGGGCCTGCCACCTGCAACAGGGGCACGGGGGCGGGGGGNGGGCGACACCAGCAACAAACGTGAGAACAGTAGCCAGCACCACAAGCAACTCTGGAGCAATGGTATAATGGATTGGCAGGCACGGGGCACGGTGGTCAGGGGTGATGGCAGCAGCTACTGGCTACTCGTCAGTGTTGTTGCTAGGGCCTCACCTGAACACAGATCCGCTTGAGTAAGAGAAGATGGAGCCGCACTGCCTCATGCCAGCTGGCAGCACGTTTGGCTGCTTGCTTTTGAACTGCAACATGACAGCCGGGCCAGTACAGATAGGCACCAGGCACGACGTGAGCTCCAGGTCTTGCACACAGGTGTGTATACACACGCTCAACAGCCCCATACTTGCTGATAGCTGTACATCACGAACCCAATGGCTTCCCCATCCTTGCCAACACGGACCCTTCAAATCAACCCATTTCGCCAGCATGCAGGGAGTTCACATGCCCCACCCCTCCAGCAGCTGTCACCCACCGAAAGCTTGGGGCTGGTGTAGGGCAGGTTGGTGATGTTGATGGGGTTGACCAGTGAGCCCGGGACCGGTGGAGGTTCCCTTCTGCACACAGGAACACCAAGCACACCAAGCACAGCCAACATAAATACAATAGATCAGGGGGTGACTGTTTGACCAGCACTGCCAGGCTGACAGGCTGATCATGCCTTGTCCAAGAGCACAGCAGAGGATCTGGGGGTGAGCACACGAACTGAGCAGGGGCTCATGGGTATGCACGTCATCAATGAGGCGCAAGTGGACATGAAACTATTCAAAACAAGCTAAAATATAGAAGCGACTCGCCTGATGGGGGAAGGTGGCGGGGGGGGCCTAGATACCGGCGAGGGAGGCGGGCTGGCTGCCTGAGCCGGGGGAGGAGAGGGGCGTGGTGAAGGCGGGGGGCTGCTGGCTGGCTGTTGCTGTGCCTCGCACACCACATTGGCTGGGTAGTCGCAGTAGTTGGCAACCTCGTTGAAGATCAGGCCGGTGAAGCAGCTGGTGTGGCCGGGCACGCCGCCGGAGATGCAGGAGAAGAAGGACTGCAGCAATGGGGGGTGGGTGGCTGGCCGGGTGGGTGAAGAGGCTAGCAAAAGGTGAGGGGGTGAAAGTGACATTGCGCATGCAGGGAAACAAGAAAAAAGAAAGGAAGGCCACTGTGATGACTTGGTGAGTCACTTTCATGAGGGCGTGTGGTGTGCGGTTGGGGGGGGGAGAGGGGGGGGGGCGGCAAATTTCCAAATCTCTGGCTGGCTGGACAGTTGCTTGCTGCATCGACTGCAGAGCAGCGAAGACGCTGCAGGGGATGCGTCCCTGTGCAGCAAGGCTGAACACATGCATAGGCCCTAGTAGTGATGGTGAAGCAGCCAGCCGACGGCTTAACAGCCTCCCCTGCTCTCAGCCTCAACCGCGCACCTTGCACCCATCCTTGATGTCTGCAAAGGTGCCGTCCATGCCCTTCCACTGGCAGAAGCAGTTGGCGTCGCCAGCGGCACATGGGTTGGAGGAGATAACAACGGATGGGGGAGGGCTGCAGGGGCGGGCCGGGTGGCATGTGGCAAGGGTAGGTAGCAAGGCAGGAGGCATAGAAGACAGGAGGGGGGCGCCCTCAGCGGACAGCATATGGCAGATGACTTCGTTGTCGTGTTTGCGGCATGTTGACTGTGGTTCGTCAACAGCGGATGCAACCACGGTGGCAATCAGCTCAGAGGCAGACAGTACACTAGGTCAGACCACGCCGGAGGCTGCGTACTAGACGTGCAAAGCCAGTGGCAAGCCGAAGTCATTGTTTGCAACACTGCCGCACAGGCAACTGTGGTCGAGGAGTGGTGCTGCACACTAGTATGCTGATGCTGCTTGCCTCTGGGCTCCCGGGGGGAGGGGTGGCGATGGCGGGGGAGGACGGGGTGAGGGAGGTGGCGACGGGGAGCTGCAGGCAATTGGGTGGTGCAGACATTGGAACGGGGCTGGGCTGGGTTGCAGGGGCAAGGGGAAAGGCATGTGCCATGCCTGCCAATCGTGCAGACTGTGCGAGGTATTCGATGTCTGCAATTGCATCAGCATCTGCCCCTTCTCCATCTGCAAAAGGTACCCATTGCAACTGGCTGGAGGCATTTGGAACGAGGCTGGCTAGGTGTCAGGGCAAGCAGGCACAGGTGCGCTCACGGTGGCTTGGGAGGTGGCAGTGGTGGGGAAGGTGGGGACGGAGGGGTGCTGCACAGCAAGGGCGGGGTGGGGAGACTGCATGTGAGCCTCGAAGCTGAAGAAGTTTGCCTGCAGCTTTCGTGTTGTTTTGCAAGTGATTATTGGCAGTTCTGTGAAAGGCATGCTAGGCCCAGCTGGCTGCCAGCATGGTACCAGCTATAAGTGCAGGCGGCAGGAAGTGGAGGGGGCACCCCAGCCACAAGAGTGGGAACTTAGCTGCAGCACGGCCGATCTGCAACCCGGGCATTACAGTGCAGCTGATCGCAGCGAATAGCAGATCAGAGCGACGCAGTGGCAGCTGTTCTGCGACTCACTTGGAGCGGGCTCTGACCCGGATGTCGGCGCAGTTCCAGAACTCTGCAACAAGAACAGAACCACAACCTTGGACATGAGCCAGGGCTCAGCGAGTGCAACACGGCACAACTGTAGAAACGGACTGCACAACTCAGTTGCAGGAATTGTACGACCAATATAGGAGCATGAAGCACATGAGGTTCACGGGAACACAAGGGGGGGGA
>JAAMXP010002022.1:0-13932 GCA_019693395.1 Ettlia oleoabundans | reverse complement strand
GGGGGTGGGGGGCGAGAGTGCCCGCATGGAGCAGTTTGGGCACAAGGGGTTGGCGGTACTGCAGTACCAGGTGCAGCTTCAGCGGCGGCCCTGCTCACTCAGATCTCAGATCAACTCGATTCTGGACTTTGTGCCAACCGCTGGACTTTGTGCATTGTGCGCTGCCTGTCGTGCTCCCACAGCCATACTGTAAACAGCTGCTTTGCTGCTGCCACCCCACTGCCACTCAATGCTACAGAAGATCAATGCTACACACAGACAGTGCTACACACGAACCATGCTACAAACGAACAGTGCTACACGAAGAACAATGCTACAAACGAACAGTGCTACACGAAAAACAATGCTACACATGAACAGTGCAAGCCCCGGCACTCACCCGACACGTCGAACACCGGCATGGCAAACATAACCAGCAGCACCATCAACACAACCTGGGACAGGCAAGACGCGACAGACGAATGATATCCTGAGTTCAGTCTGATATACAAAGAAATACTTCCTGGAATGGGGAGGAACCTGGCAGGGCCGGCAGACCCACACCTCAGCTCTCGCCCCGACCCATTACTGGCCACCCGTGTATGCAGGCCACCCAGTCGCGCCTCAAATATCGATTGAGCTCACCTCACCCCCCCACACGCATGCATGCACCCACCCACCAAACAGCCACCAACCAATGACAGTCACCCACCTTTCGGATGGTAAGCTCCGTCAGCTTCTCCCCCACCCTGCTTTGGTTGGTGGCAGCCAACTCAGACTCGAAAAAAGTCTGGCGGTCAATGATGAACTGCCTGCAGATATTTTGAGTTTCAAAAAAAAAGAAGCAGAATAACAAAAGAAGTGCCTGCAGAATACTTAGAGAGGAAGAAGTAGCAGAGCAATGAACTGCGAATCAACTGCTAGCAGGATTGTTACAAAGGAAGGAGCAGAAGAATCTATAATGCATGCCGTTTTGCCGAGCAGCTGGTTGTGCCGACACGGCCGGATGGCGGATGGGGCCTTAAACTCAGCTCTGCTCATGACTCACTTGTGTTTGTAGTAAAAGGCCCACAGCCGCATTATGCGCCACAGGCGCAGCCATTTGGTAACCTGCGGGGAGGGTCGGCGGTTGACAGGCGCATGCTGGTTAGCGGTTGGCGTTTTTTGAGGTAGGTAGCATGTGGGAGGCGAAACAATTCCAGGAGGTGAGATCAACATGTGCTAACAAGGCTGCATTGCTGCATTGGCAGCAAATGAGCATGTGATCCAGGTTGGCGCTGTTACCCCAGTATTATTGCCCCTTCCTGCAAGCTCACCAACCAACACAGCAACAACAGCGAATCGCCTTGAGCCAACCCTTTGCAGCTAACAACCAACCCTGCAGCCAACCCAGCAATGTGTTGATTTAAATCTGGCAATCCCACTAACCATTGCAAGCCGAGCCGCCCTCGTGGATGCTGCGGTGATTTGCGCCGCGTTTTTCAAACCGGCATTCTGCTGCACGTCGCCATTGCCGTCGTTGGCCTGCAGGGGAAAGGGAGGGCAACACAATGCTGTTGAAAGACCACTGGAAGGATCCAGTGAGAATAACAGGGGTGGGGAGTTACCACAGCGCCACATCACTCCTGCACATGCAGAAGCAGTACCGTAGTACCACGGTGATCGCCGGCTCCTCAGTTTCTCACCAGCCTCAACTGGCAAAGGCGTGTCCACTAAAGAAGGCAGTACAACCGTACCACAGCAACATCACAGCTGGGTACCACAGTTCTGATGTTGAGAAGTGCCACATTACCATACCACATGCAAACCATAACTGCACCATATCAGTACAGCAGCAGTACCGCAGTAGTACCAGGCGTACGGCACTCACGCTGTTGACTAGGGGATCTATAATTGCCGGGATGTCCAGCAGGATGGACACGCTGCTCACCACGTCAACCACAAAGTAGAAACTGCACAGCAGAGGGGCCGACAAGGAGGTGGAGTGGAGGAACCTGTTGAAACCCTTTAGAATTATTGAAAACTAAATGTGAGTTTGAAACACATGTTCAGGATGGACACGCTCTTCACTATGTTAACCACAAAGTAGAAACTGCAGGGAAGGAGGGGCGGACTATTATACCACCAAGTACAAGCAGCACTAGAGCAGAGGGGCCGACCGGGAGATCAAGTGGAGAGGGCAGGGGTGCCTGTATGCCTATGTATGCCTAGCATGAAACCTAGTTTTTGCACTGAGGGTGTACTGTTGGTTCATGCTTGCACATGACCCCCTCCCCCCACCCAACAACTTATGTCAATACAAGCCGGCCTGTCAGCCGGCAATTACATCCAATGTCAACCAGCGAGCCAGTCACATCTAGCCAGGCAACATGGCAGCGAGCCACGAACGTCTTTGCGTATTGCGGCTTGGCCAGGCAGCTGCCGGCCGTCTCAAAGACGAAGGCCACCAGCACGAATATGGTGAACGCTAAGAAGTAGGGGTCTGCTGACTTGGGGGTGCACGCCTGCCGCACAGAGTCGCTATACAGTATCTGCAGGCGGGAGGCGGCGGACGTGGGGGTTGGTGGTGTGTGTGTGCGGTGGTGGTGATGGTGGTAGTGGTGGGGTGGGGTGGGGCGGGGAATGTGTTTGTTTGCCCAAGTGTTTGTTTGGCTGAGTGTGTGTTGTATACGCGCATCGGCACTTGCACGTGGGATGTGCATGTGCATGTGCAGAGCTGCGACAAGACAGGTAACATATCTGAGTGCAGAGAAGCAAAATGCATTGCCAGTGGCCCAGCAGCAACGGCGCTGGCAACCCTTGACTGTGGCAAAGCACAGCACAGCACAGCATGCCACAGTACAGCAAACAAGCGCAGCGGCCCACCATGATGGTGAGGAGCAGGGAGGTGAGCAGGCAACCGCCCGACTCCAGAAAGCCGCCCAGCGCCGCACGCCACCTGGCCTGCGGCTTGCTCTGCTTGCGGTCCAGCAGATCGAAAACTGAAGGGAGGCAGGGAGGGCAGAAAGGGCAGAATGGGGCAGGCGGAAAGGCGGGACGAAGGGTTATCAGGCCAGGAAAAAGCGCAGCAATGTGTGGCTTGATGGCAGACAGCAGCGCTACCGGCATGCTTGCACGCTGTTGTAGGTGCAACAGCGCTGTTGATGCTGCTGCTGGCGCAGAACATCTTCTGCAGATGATGAAAGCAGGAAGTGAGCTTCCTGCCCTCCTGCCCGCCTGCCATTATGGCTACTTGCCCTGCCTGCTCGCCCGCCTGCCATGTGCACTTTCATATGTGTGGGGCAAAGCAGCATGCAGGTGCCACATGCCAACTTGTGCCAGGCTGCTAACATGGCCAGCTGCAGCGATGTGTTTGTTGGCATCAGCAGCTCTGCCGACATGGCCGGCTGTAGTACATTCTTGCGGTACGGCTATGTGAAAAGCAGTACACACTGCTGTCATGCAGCGGCTGCGTGCAGCTTAAGTAGTGCTACGACAGTACAAGATGCTGGAACGACTGGCTGCAGCACACGTTGGGGACCTGGGCCACTGCAGTAGAGTGTGCTGGGTGGGGCGGGTGCCGCCGTGGCTGTGGCGCAACGTTGCTGCTGTCAGACCGCATTGTGCCGGGATTGGGGGTGCTGCAGCATACCCTGCTGGCATAGCTGACTACGCTATCTGCTGGATTGATTGGCTGTAAATTAAGCTGGCACAACTGGCTATATAATGTCTGCTGGCTACCTGTGGTGTGGAATAAGGTTGCATCGTGACTGGGCGCGCCCAAACTTTTGCTGTCAGACCTCACAGTGCACTGTTGTGAAGCGGCAGTACATTCAATGGCGGCTTGGACTGCTGCAGTACACACAGTGCTGGGATGGGGCGGCGGTACGGCGCACCTGAGCTCTTGCCGTCCGACCCCAGAGTGCAGGATTGAGGGGTCTGCAGCTGGTGTGACTGCTGGTAAACAGCAGATTGGGTACCCAACCTGCTGCACAACGCACTGTTGGCATACGATTGAAGTGTGGCTGTGCGCACCTGAACTCTTGCGGTCAGATCCCACAGTGTTTTCGCTATCATTGCGGCCAGGGTTGCCCCCGTTGGGCTCGAACAGCGGGATGCCTGCAGCAGAGGGCTGAGCTAAAAACTGTCTGCGTGGGGGTACGTGCGAACCCACAAAAACGTGGAACGTAGAAAAAACGTGGAATGTAGAGCGGCGCCCTTGTTTATCAGCGCAATCACAAGGGCAGGTTTTCTGCTTGCAGCATGTGCACAGGTTGCGCACAGGTTGCCCTGCTGGGGCATGTTTGTGGATGGGGCAGTGCCATGCAAAGGGTTCATAGGGTGGACTGACTACCACAGAAGTTACCACAACAAGCAACCAAACAACCAACGGTTGGCGGTGGATCGTGTAATTAAGGGCGCATACGGCTGCACTCGCTTACCCAAGAGGCTTGGCCGCATTATCGACCGGCGGGGGGGAGGCTGCGGTTGCTGTGCTTGCTGCTGCTGCTGGTGTTGGTGCTGGAGGAAGGGATGTGCGCTGGTCAGTGGAAGAGAGAGCTTGGCTCCCTCAAACCCTGGTGCGGACCTGCTGGCTGTGTCGGCAAAGGAAATTCGCAGCGGTTTCTCCCTGCGCTTGAAGGCGGATATGGGTGCTGCTGCATCTGCAAACCGCTCCCCAAAGCCGCCCGCCGCCGCTGACGCTGCATCGCCGGCAGCCGCTGACACCACTACTGAGGACAGGCGTATGGAGGGGCGCGGCCGTGCACGCGGGCGTTGCTCTCCAAGCTCAACCTCTGAGAGTTGTGAAGGCTGCGGGTGTGCTGACGGCAGGCTGGGGGGCTGTTGTGTGCCGCCAGATGTGCTGCCGTCATGTTCATGGTCATGCTGCTGCCCCTGCTGCTGCACAACCACGGTCACTCTGGCATCAGGGATGGAGTCGCCTCGTTCGCCTGACACTGGAACCTCTTCAGCAGCCTCTAAATCTTGCAATGCTGCCGCCGGCTCCGCAGCATGATCCGCCTCTTGAGCTGCCTCAGCCGCTGCCGCCGCCGCCGCAACCGCGTCGGCGCCTTCGGCTGCCGCTGGCTGATCGTCAAAGGGGTGCACCCGCAGGCTGTTGGCACTGTCCAAGCTGAAAGCTGAAGACAGTTTGCGCATCATGATGCAGGATTGTTACTCGTACCGAACCTGCAAGAGGCCAGCATACAAACAGCAGTCAGGACAGGACTGCCGACGACGGGTGGGCGTGGCCAGTGGCTAGCTCAACCATCCGAGACTTGCCCGCGTCGGGAGTTCAAATAAGCCAAAACGGCCCTAATCGATCGCGCAAAGCGACCTGCTGCAGTTACACAGTTCGAGAAGGCAGCTCGCGATGGGACACAGGACATGTGCCGGCCATGTGCGAGAGCCTTGCGAAGGCGTGATTACAGATGCGGAGCCCGAGCAGACGGTTCTTAACGTTGGAGAGAGCGTGTAAGGGTCGGTGAGTGACACAGACGGGCGAGTTCGGCCGGAGGAAAGCGGGTCAAAGAACGGCAACGAAACTGACGCTATGTTGCAGCTTAGCCGCGCGTGCGGGCATTTGAAAATGTAAATATAGCAGACTGAGTGCAGATGCGAGAGCTGCAGCCCAGCTACATGAATGGTTTGCCCCGGGCGGCGGCGCACCTGCGCACGCCTGCAGTACGCTCCTCACTCAAGGCAGGTCAGCCACACTGCGCCTGCACTCTGCCAGCGCTTGCAAGGCTGCAGCACATTGCTGCATCTCTGCCAGCAGCCCAGGAACCGCCGCTGGCACCGCAGACGCTAGCCCCGCCGTGGCGGCAGACAGGCGCGCCGCCACTGCCGCCGCGGCGGCATCAACTGCGGGCAGGTGTTGCTGCAGAGACGGACTGGCTGCTGCTGCCTGTCGGTTCGGGTTGACTGCTGCCCCGCAGAGGACCTGCATTGCACAGGCGCCGCTTGGCGGCACTGCAGAAGTCAGACCCCCCACGGCATTCTGCCCTGCTGGCTCCCAGCTGCGCCGCTCCTCAGGCTGCCCTAGCTCCCGCTCTTGCTGCTGCTTGTCCTGCTCCTGCCCCTGCTGCACTTGTGGCAATGCATTCCGCAGCTCGCGACCCTGCTGGGCTTGTGGTGTTGCATTCCGCTGCTCCTCTCCCTCATGCATCACGTACAGCTGGCAGCCGGCGCAGTAGATGCGGCGGTCGCGGGAGCGCAGCAGCGGGTTGAGGCACCTGCACACGAAAGGCAGGAAAAGCGCCTCCGCAACACAAATATGGACAGTGAACATGACAGCCCAGTATGACTCGCCAGTGTGTGCTGGAAACCTCCGCAAGAACACGAGCGGCAAGGCTGTGATTATCCGCTGGGCAAGAAATAGAGCTCCGGGACAGGTCATAGCTTGTGACACTCAAGGTCACCCACCCACCTACCCACACACACACACACCCACACACACACACACACACACCACACACACCCTACCTGCCTGTCAGGGTCTATGCAACCTCATTCGAACAGCAGGCACCCACCCAACCACACACCCACCTGGGGCAGTGGTCTGCAAGCATGGCCCACCCCTCCAGCATCAGCTCTGCGATTTCCTTGCTGGCATCATGCCGCTGGGCCTGCCGCGGCCGCTCGTGTTGTGGCCGCTGCTGGGCAGCAGGAAAGCTTGCGCCCAAGCCGGCAACAGGGGTGCGCTGGGTGTGGAGAGACCCAGGTAGATCGCTGCCTGCCTGTGGGCGCTCTTCCAGGCTGGCACTGTTGCCGCCGTTGCCACTACTGGCTGCACCCTGATGGAAACCGCTCTGAGCCAAGCCTCTGCTGCCAGCCGGTCCTGAGGCTGTCAATGCTGCATGCAGGCGGGTGCGCAGCGGCGGCGGCGGCACCATCAGCTCTAGCTCCTCCCCCTCTTCCCCGCTGCTGCTACCTCCAGCAACGCCATTCGCCTGCGGTGCTGCCCCGGCGGCAGCTGCTCCCTCTCCTGAGTGCTGAGCGGCCTGCACGCTGGCTGTGGTTGATGGCGCTGCCTCGCCCTCGGCTGCGCTGCCATCCCGCTCGCAGTTGACGCACAGCAGAGGGGCGCCGGAAGGGTGGCGCATCAGCGGCACCTGCAACAATCGGGGAAATCATATGTAGTTCTGTGTGGCTGGCTAGGCACCGAACAAGGCAAACAGGGACCACTGTAAGAGTGATCGAGACTGCATCGCTTGAGAGCGGAGGGTCTGTACGCACCCCGCACGCCGGACAAGAGTCAGCCAGCATTGCCCAGCCCTCCAGCAGAAGCCGTGACATGGAGCCCACGCTTTCGGAGCGCACTCGGCGCGGGGAACCATCCTGCGTTTCCTGCATGTTGCAAGCTGACACAATCACCGATTAATTGAAGAGGATTTGCATTGGGCGTGCCAGGAGCAGGCAACTGGACAAGAGCAGTGGTGTTTTCTACCCGCAATTTGCCCCCTCGCTGCACGTCAGCTTGAGTCAGAATGCTCCTGCTTTGGAGTGCAAGAAGGGAGATCGCCCGTTTGTAATGCCACTAATCCCCTTTCAGCGGCCCAGGACCAATCCCCACCCCATCACCTCTGCCATAATGTCGGGCTTGAACACCTCCCTCAGCCCGGAGATGCGGCAGCGAATGCTGTTAGTGCTCGCCGGTGCCACAGCCGCCAGCATACTGCCTGCGCTATGGCGGCGACTGCGCCGAGGCAGCGGCGCAGCGGCGGCGGCAGTCGACGCCAACCGCAGCACCACCTCCTCTGCTGGCGGCGGTGTGGGTGCCTATGAGACGCGCAAGGCTGTGGATGAGTATCTGCAGTTCCACTTTGGAAAGCCAGAGGAGCTCATGCCATTCGATCTGGCGCCAGAGGTGAGTGGATACCATAGTGCCGCTGGTTTTGCAGCTGTTTGGGAACGTGTGCATGCGTGCGTGCGTGCGTGCGTGCGTGCCTACGCGTGTGTGCGAGTGTGTGGCTGAGGCGGGGAGTTGGCAATGACTCACCTGGAGAAGTGCAGGGCCAGGAGTGTGTCAAGGTGTGCATGAGGAGTAGCAGGCCACAACAGGGTTTCCCTGGACACCTGGTTGGCTCAACCGTCCCCCGCCTTGTCAGTACTCGCCTTGTGGCCCATGAAGGGATAGGGGCGTGGCATTCCTAACCTGTGCTATCCCTGCTGCTGCCTTACCTTGAAACGCTCCATCCTGCTGCCGCACCCCCTTGAGTAGGATGCGCTGCGGTTCACCGAACAACTGGCGCTGCTGTGTGAACGGCACTGCACCGCGTTGCGAGACTTCACGGGTTAGTAGAGTTTTGGATGCAGGGCGCCAGTGAACTGTTGCGGATGCATTTACAGGCCATGGGTGAATCCAGAGCAGCGGCCCCGTGCCGTGCTCGCAACTTCCTTGTGCCAGAAGCTGTGGTGCTAGGTCCGGGATGCTCACATATGACTGCCATTGCCGACAAGGTTCATGTTGAAGTGCTGGATTCGCCAATTCCGACTTGGTCACCCCACCACTATCATCACGCAGCTGGTGCCATGCGGCAAGTCCATTGTTTGGTACTCCCTCCTGCCGTTCATCATCTTGCTTACGCCCTGCCTGGTGCAGGAGAAAACGGCGATGCCACAGCACTGGACCTTGGGTGTGCTGTGGGGGGTGCCAGCTTCCATCTGGCCCGCGCCTTCCCGCACGTCTTAGCCATCGACTACTCCCAACACTTTGTGAACGCCGCAAATGTGAGTTGCGTTTTTGTAGCAATGCGGGCAGCGGCCACTCCCGGCACTGTGTAGGCACAGCAAATGTGAGTTGTATTGTTGCAGCACTGAGGGGGAATTGGGTCGGCACACATATCAAGCTGCAAGGGGTAATTGGGTAGGCACACAGAGCAAGCTGTAAGGGGGAATTGGGTCGGCACACAGAGCAAAAGCTGTAAGGGGTAATTGGGTCGGCACACAGAGCAAAAGCTGTAAGGGGTAATTGGGTCGGCACACATAGCAATCTGTACTGTGCCAGCTGGCGAGCAGCATGTGGCGGGGGCAGCAGTGCTGCTGCCTTTCTTTTGCCACCAGCAGGTCTTCCCAGCTTGCGATTATGTTGCCAGTAAGAGCAGCAGCATGCTGTGGCCCTTCACCAGCACAGCTTTCTTTTCACCTTACTGTCTTTGGTTGATAATGTTGCTCGGTTCCTTCTCACCTCACCATGAATGCAACGCAGACGATGAAGGAGCGAGGGTGGATGCGCTACACCGCTGTCGAGGAGGGGGAGCTCACTGCAGAGCGTGTGGCTGTGGTGCCTGAGGACATAGACCGCACACGCGTGCGCTTCCAACAGGCAAGCGATGCAAGCAGGCCAATAGTGGCTGTGGTGGGGCAATGGTGTGTTTGTCGCTTGTGTGCTGGTGGTGTGGAGGGTGGGACGATGGGGGTGGGGTGGTGAGTGAGGGCGCGGCGGGGGTTTTAGCTTTTGGTGGTTGCAGCGTGTGTTGGATATGGTTGGCAGCCAGCTGGATGCACGAGCGTGATGCAAATGGTGGCCATGGTTGTGAGGACCTAGTAGTGCGCCCTGCCCTGCCCTGCCCCCGGGCTATGCACTGCCCCGCCTTGCCATGCCCTGCCCGGCGCTGAGCTGCTTTTTTATGAACCTAGATATATACATATGTACCTACAGTACTTCAATGCAATGAGTATAACTACCTCCGATCCTTCCTGCTGCGGCTGCTGCAGGGGGATGCTTGCAACCTTCCGGCGCAGCTGGGGTCAGTAGATGCGGGTGAGTAGGATAACTGAGAGGTACATAAGGTGTACAGTGCATGTCTAGGTTGTGTGGGGTACATAAGCGGCTGACCCCAGCTAGCACCGCAGCAGCGTGGGCTGTTTGGTGCTGTGACTGGGCGGGTCCTTCAAAGCTTGGCAGCTTTAAGATTCTGCCTGGTGCTTCGAAAAGACCTGCTGGGTGGTGCCTGTCAGGTGCTGGCTGTGTGTACCATCTGCTGACGTGCCTGCAGGCTGCTGACTATTCTCACCCACATGCATGTCTGCCCTGCCCCTGCCCCATCTCCACCTACAGTGCTGGCTGCTAACCTGCTGTGCCGACTACCAGAGCCGGCCGCGTTCTTGAACCGCATGCCCTCCCTCATAAAGCCTGGCGGGGTGAGAGCCTGGCTGCTGCTGCTGCAGGTTGCTGGGTGCCGCTTGCTGCAGACTGCTGACCCCCCCCTAGGCGGCAGTACAACACAACCCATGCCCGCATGCCTCATCTTATGTCGTCGCACAAAGACAAGGCTCCGTTGCCGTCGGTACCCTTCTGGGCTGCCCGACTGTTCGTGGCGCTGCCTATGCTTTTGAAGGACATTGCCCTGCTGTGTGCTTCGGTTGCCCAGATATGAAAGGCGCTGGCGCTGCCTGGGCCTGTCGTGTTTGCCTTGCTTTGTTGCCCAGGCAATCATCACAGCCACACAGGCTGCGTAGGCCTTGGCTCTCACTTAGCTGCCTATTTGTTTCCTCAAAAATGAACTGCATGGTTACACGGAATGCAGGTGCTGGTACTGGTCAGCCCTTACAGCTGGCTGCCAGCTTGGACCGCTAGAGACAAGTGGCTGGGTGGCTACCAGGACCAGGCTGGGAACTGCTGCTGCCGCACTTGCTTTGGTCATGCTCTGCGCTTGGTCATGCTGGCACAGCCCTCGAGCCGCGGCTGCATCTGCGCTTGGCCATGCATCTGCGCTCGGTCATGCTGGCACAGCCAAATTGCCTGCCCAAGCTGGCGCCATTCCTGCTGCCGCTGCGGCTTCACTGCCGCTGCAAAGAGCTGGCTGTTGCCTTGCTTCTGCCAGTTAAACCTTTATGTCGGCAGGACTGCGAGAACTGTGCCAAGAAGGTGGCCGTCTTGACCTGCAGTGGCTGGGACTGCAACTGCTGTGCAGGAGGGCCAGCCTGTGTGGTCGGCAGATTCCATCAACCAGCTTCTGGGAGGTGGGTGCTGGTACCCTGGCTTTGCCTGCTTACCCCTGCTGCTGCCCTGGCTTTGCCGTGGTGCTGCTGCTGTCTTGCTCTCGCACTTGGGCCGTGCTCCCGTTCCTGCTGCCATGAGGCATTGCCTGGGGAGTGACGCAGTGGAGGGCTCCTTGCTTAGTACTTAGGGCAACCTTTACTCATATGGTTGACCATGCCACCGGGCTTGATTCTCACGCATGATGAAAGTGGTGTTCACATATATCCGCCCTGGCCTCAGAATGTGCTATGCCTTCTGTTTGCCTGTTGCAGAGAACTTCATTTTGGTGGAGGAAAAGGAGCTGCCCTTCTTGATTCGGGAGCACCGCCGCAAGTTCCAGTTGGGAGTCTCTCACGCCATGGTGTGGCGTCGTAACTAAGGCGCTGGGTGCAGGCAGGGTGCCACTGACAGCATTGCGTGGAGTCTACATGGAGTGCGGGCTAACTGAATAACCGCGTGTCGGCTATCTGTAACTTATCAGCTCAGAAGTGCATGAAAGCTGGCTGCAACTCAGCCCAGAGGCTACTAACGCCATTGTAAGGCCGCATGACTGTCAGATATAGCGCTGTAGAGAGCAGCAAGAGGTATCACCTCAAGTAGCACCGAGCTGACAAACCTGCCGGCGGCATCAAAATCATCAGTGGAAATGCATACACATTGTATGCCTGGGCATGCATGTGTGGCTGGTGTCTGCGATTCGCATCTCTCCATGGCGATGAGATGATATCTCGCCTGGCAGCAACTTGCCTCGGGGGCGTGCAGTGGCCTCTCAATTTCGCCAGCCTTTGGCGCCTTCTGGCAGCCAGGTGGCCGAGAGGGTGCGTATAGCGTTGGGAGTCAGGCAGTGCAGCTTACTGGCACATTTGAACAGCACTAGTAATGGTAGGCAACATCAGTAAGCGCAGGGTCACCAGTGGAAATGAGGGCAGGGGCGCATGTGGAGCCCCCAGGCTGGCCCCGCAGGCCCAGCGTGCATAACACGGGGGCATACAACAAAGGCTGAGAGACTCATGCTCAAACGTGCCTAGCATCAACTCACTTCAAGGGGCGAATAATGTCCTTTTATACTTCATAGCTGAGCAATATGCCGCTATGCATGGAGGCGAGTAGCGGCATTCACCGCTCCTCCACTGACTGCGCAAAAGTTGCCGGCAGCTTGAATTTAATCCCTTTTATCGCCAACAAACACTCTTCTAGTAGTCATACTGCCCGATCACCATCTTGCGTTACCTCAACACCGCAGCTGCAGCAGCGGAGTTGCAGCGCTGAGCTCTTAGGCCAGTGGCGGCGGTGGCGGTGGCGCTGGGCGGCGGATCCATTCGGCGCCCGTCGCAACCGCCGTTCCCTCTAGAAATATAATGCGACTGACTGTACATGCATTCTTGAGCTCGTGACGAGGGCGGTGGGTGCGCATGAACAGGATCAGGCTCCACGTCCGCAGGTGGTAGGCTTATTTGTGGTGGAAGGGCTTGCATCGCCCCCTTGCACTTTGCCTTGCAGTCCGGGGGAGCCAGGAGCCTGCACACATATTTTCTCTACTTCACGGACACAATGCAGGCATCTCTCTCGCTGACCTCTCGGGCCAGCTTTGCAGCCCGGCGCTCTGGTGCGCCACGCGCTCCTAGGGTGAGAATATGGCCATTTTGTGCGAGATGGGTAGGCGGCGGTGCGGGAGGGCCGCCGGAGGGGCGCTGCCTGCTGCATCTATCCCTGCATCGGGCTCAGGCCGCCGCCAGCGTCGCTCTCTCCGATCGGCTTCCTACTCCTGCAATAGGGCGCCATGTGCACGCTAGAATGCGCACGGTACCCGACACCGCAGCCCCAAGCACCAGCGCACTGAGTCGCTGCCCCCGTCAGCCCGCCTGCGTGCGCGGCACCCCCACCGCAGCTGCCCCTGCCAACTGCGCCCTGCCCTTTCCCTCCTTTTCAACTCTTGCAGCGCGTGCGGGCTCAGGCGGTGGCGCTGGACACTTCCCGCCTGTCTGCTGAGCAGCTGGCGTTCCTGGAGCGCAAGCGCCAGAGCGGCTCTGCCTCTCCAGCCCCCGCCGCCTCTCGGGTGTGATTCCAGCTGCCACCCTGTTTTCGGCAATTTTATCACTTTCGTCACACTCATGCGTGCATGTCAATCCTTCTGTGCATGTATGGCATGTTTCACACGATCAGAGCACAGCACAGCCAGCACCCAGCTAGGCCCCATGCTGTGCGGGACGGCACCCACTTGCCCGGTTTGATGAATCTCCCTACCGCGCACCCCGCTATCTGTGCAGGGCCGGAGCTCCACCCCCACTGGTGGCCTGAGCGCTGAGCAGCAGGCATTCCTGGAACGCAAGCGCCGTGAGAGTGCCTCCCCTGCTCCCGCTCCCACCCGGGTGCGTACTCGCTTCCCCGCTTTGGGTTGCTTAGCTGCTACCTATACAGGCCACCTGTTTACTCCTGCCCCCCTGCACCCGCCTGGACAATCTGCAGGTAATCTGCGTTTAGTGTGACTCATCTCTGTTCTATGCATTGCTTTGCCACTCCCTACCCATTCGTGTGCCAACCACTCTTTTCTGCTTCTTCCTGCAGGGCCGTAGCGCCCCCGCCCGTGGCCGCAGCCCGGCCCCCCGCCCCGCCTCCCCGGCCTCCTATAGCCCCCCCGCCCCTACTTCCGCCAATGGCCTGAGCGCTGAGCAGCAGGAGTTCCTGGAGCGCAAGCGCCGTGAGAGCGTCTCCCCTGCCCCTGCCCCCACTCGGGTGCGTGCTCCACACCTTAGCCCATGCACTTGTAGCCGCCTTGAATGCCAATCTTCCACCCAGCATGCTTGCCCCTGGCCAGATGTGTGGTTGCATTGCAGCCCATACTAGCCTTGAACTCCGACACTGCCACTTACCTTCTTCAACTGATTATCACAACTGACATCTTTCCACTCATCCCTCTGCAGGGCCGTAGCTCCGCCCCTGCCCGTGGTCGCAGCCCCGCCCCCCGCCCCTCCTCCCCGGCTTCCTAC
>JAAMXP010002015.1:0-25836 GCA_019693395.1 Ettlia oleoabundans | reverse complement strand
GCCGCCATGTGCAGGCACAGTGTGGGACTGCTGAGGCGGTAGAACGCACTTCCGCAGGGTTGCACTTGGGGGGTTAGGTCGGGGCGGCAGGCCAGCACCAGGGATGCACCAGCTGGGTACGAGGCAGTCAGTACTTGCAGTTGTTTGGTGTGGCATCTCTATTAATTTGTCATTGTTCTGCAACTCGGTCTTACACCCTAATGAGGAATTGTTTACCACGGCAAACGTTGTGCCTTGATCCAAACAATCAAGATATGCTCAGTATTGCTGGCTGTTTTTTGCCAGGCCCCATTTGCTGCCACGTCACCCCTGCTTCTTGCCACTTTACCCCACCCCCACACCTGGCCCACATCGCACAACATACCTTCTGCGCCCAGTCTGCCCTTCTCTGCCCCCACAGGTGCGCGAGGTGTACGAGAGTGCAATTGAGGCGCAGCCGCCCTACTCACTGAGCGACGCTGACACACGCACGCTCTGCCTGCGCTATGCTGCACTGGAGCGGCGCCTGGGTGAGGTGGACCGCGCTCGCGCCATCTTTGTGCACGCTGCGTCACTGGCCGACCCGCGCAGCGACAAGGAATTTTGGACAGAGTGGAACGCCTTTGAGGTCAAGCACGGCAACGAGGAAACCTTCAGGTGGGGCTAGGGTGTGGTGATGGCGGATGTCAAACCCTTGTAATGGGGGGGAGGGGAAGGGTGACGCGGCATGGCAGGATGGCTGTTTGCCTGGCTGGCTCTGGTGGCAATGTTGTTGTTGCCTGCCTGTCTGCCTGCTATCCCGCAATTTCGGTTGTTGCACATCGATATCTTGCTCGCTCGCTTGGGCGCCCCGTAGCGCTGGACTAAACCCCTTGCTTGTATTGTTGGCGCAGAGAAATGCTGCGAATCAAACGCTCGGTGGCAGCGGCCTTTAGCCAGCAGCACTTTAACACCACCGTCATTGATGCAGCAGCCATGGCAACTACTGCAGCAGCCAGCGCAGTAGCCGCTGAGGGGACAGAAGCAGCGGGCTTCAAGCGCAAGCGCGAGGGCGAGGACGACATGGCGTCACTGGAGGCGGCAGTGACTGGAGCTGCAGCACCACCGCCCGCGGCCTTCCAGCCGGGCACTCGCGTCAAAGGCTTTGTGTCAGCCGGCGTTATTCAGCAGGGCAAGGGAACTGAGGATGTGGCGGCTGGTGGTGGCGGTGCCGCTGCCATTCCCGCCAACCCTGAGGAGCTAGAGCTGCGAGAGGAGGAGGGCAGGGAGGAGGAGGGTGCCGTTGATGGTCAAGGTGGCGAGGAGGATGTGGAATTGCAGCAGCAGGCGGTGCCTGCGGGCGTGTTTGGCAGCTTGGGGGACAAGCTCAGCAAGCGGCACAAAACTGCTGGCTGATGGGCATGCAGCTGCGCACTGTAGTACTGGCTGTGAGTTCACCAAGCAAGAGTGACAAGAAAAGCATTCTCATCCAGCCTCTAAGGCAGACCACCAGGAGACGCCTATATTGCAGGCAGGAGCGCTGAGGGAATGATTTTGCGGTTGCAACAGTTGGCGGTTGGGATGGCTCCAAGCCATTTCAAGAGATGGCGCTGGATGCGACCGCGCACCTGCGACTCAATTGACTTATTTTTTGAATGATGTACTCTGTGAACGGCAACGGCCTCAGATACCTACCGTGTTTCGCACAGGTACAGCCTGGTGTTTCGCGCGCTGCGTTCTTGCGCGCGGGAATCAGGCAGGCATCAGAGACACATTTGACTGGGATTCCACTGGCCAGCTTTGTCGATATTTTACCGAGTGCGACTCACAACGATGGATTTAATCGCAAGTGCACTCGCAAGGTTGATTTTGGCTGTGTGGATGGTATTGTCTGCGCGCCCTGTTCTCTCAGCACCACCGCTTCGTTTCTCCTCCGATGGCACGTTTAGGATCGTGCAACTGACTGACGCGCACATTGAGGCCAAAAGCGAGCAGGACAGCGAAACCCTCCAGGTGGGTGCACTCTAACCCAACTACAAGGTCCTTCCGAGCGCTGGTGCTGCGTGCTTGCGTGGATCCTGCTATAATTGGTAGCCATGGAGGCTATGGGTGGTTGCTACGAGGTCTACGTAGCTGCGCTGCTGCCGGCAGTCGACGGGCCAGCTGGCAGCGGGTTGAGGCGTCTCCTCATTTGCTCATAAGCCAGGCCTTCCATCACATCTGGCGAACTCTTTTTTCAGGTTGTGTCAATCGGGGGTGCAGGTGGTGCAAACGGTGTTGGATGCCGAGCAGCCGGACTTGGTTGTCTTTAGCGGAGACATGATTTCAGGTGGGCTGGCCATGCTTGCTGCATGGGACGCGTCTTAAAAGGGAAACATGGCAAATAACTGAGGGCCATGATATGTCTAGCTTTTTTTTTGGCGAGCCGCTACAATGCACTGTACCGTCATCACCACCGCTAACCTCAACAGCCTTGCATTCCCTGCAACTTTTGTTGTAGCAGGTTTTGCCTACCCTGCAAGCGACCTACCAGGTCGCCTCTCACGTCTAGTGTCAGGCACCAGCTGGTACGAGCAGCAGTGGCGCAGGTTGATTGCGCAGCTGCATGTCGTGGGCGTGCCATATGCGGCCATCCTGGGCAATCATGATGCGGAGGCAGACTTGGGGCGGCGACAGATTGTGGAGATGATGGGGGTGGCTGGTGGGGATTTGTCGCTAACAAAGGCTGGACCTCCCAACCTGAGCGGGGCGGGCAACTACTACCTTGAGGTCAAGGAGGAGGCGGGGCAGCGTGTGGCTGCTCGCTTGTGGATGTTGGACAGCGGTAATCGCGGCTGTGGGCGTCTGGCATGGGGCTGGTGAGTGGAAGAAGCGTGGCTGGCAAGTGCCCGTTACAGCTTGCACAGCAGCCCAAGTGCTGGAGTGCCGCCCAAGGACTCAGCTGCTGCGGCTGCCTGCTCACGCTGTTTCTGCACCTGCCACTGGCGTTGCAGGGGCTGCGTTGAAGCAGACACGGTGGCGTGGGTGCGCCAACAACTGGAGCGGCTGCCGCGTGTGCCCAGCCTGGCTTTCATCCACATTCCCATCCCCCAGATGTACCAGGCCTGGAATAGCGGCATGTCTGGCAATGGCAGCCAGGGCGAAGCTGTGGGATGCCCTGGCATGGACACAGGCTTTTTTGAACTGGCCAGGTGGGGCATTGCTGCATCAAAAACACCTCTTGGCTTCTTGCTTTTGCTGCTGACTTTGAGTCTAAAGGCTTGGTTGTGGCTTTGCTGTGCCCTTGCAGGGAGTACGGCATCAACGCCATATATTCAGGTCATGATCATAACAACGACTTTGTTGCTACTACTATGGATGGGATAAGGCTGGCTTATGGACGCAAGACCGGGTGTGTGGCTGGCCGGCCATGACCAGGCAGTCCCTTGCTCTTCATTCCCACTCGGCTGTACATGGCAGATGTGCCTGCAAGCTACGTACGGCATATGCATGTTGTTGAAAATGAACTGCTGTGGGGTTTACTCCCTGGTCACAGCACGCAAGTGCCTGATTGGCCGCACGTAGCAACTGGTTGTGCAGATATGGCTCCTATGGCCCCTCTGAGGGCCTGCTGCATGGTGCACGCGTTATTGAGCTGCACCTGGGGCAGGACACGGCGAACAGCCCCACATGGATCCGCCAGCAGGATGGCTCCAAGCTGACGCAGTCACCCGCGCCATCCCCACGGCCCATCCGCCAGCATATGTGCGCGCTGGATGAAAGCGCTTGCGACACACATCTGGGGCCTCAGGTCTGCCTTCGCCTGCGCAGCGCTCGCAACTGGTTTGTGCTGGCTGCAGTGACCTGCGCGCTGGCTGCAGCTGTCATTGCCACCAGCTTGGCGGCGACGCTGCTATGCCGCCATACGCAGCAGCACTTGCGGCGCAGGCGTGGCTGGCGGGAGGTGTCAAATGCTCATGCCAGTGTCAAGCCATACAGCGCCGAGGCAGCTGTTTGAGTACCGCGCTGCACGTACCCACGCACCCATTCCCGCACCCGCCCCACCCACCCACCCACCCACCCCACCGCTAAAACTACCATAAACCCACACCAACACCAGCCATTGGCTTATCTTCACCAGCCCACCCCCTCCACCCTCTCAGCCGTCGTGCCCAGGTTCATGATCATCTAGTGCAATGACTTCAGTTGCCCATCAACTTGCAGCCGCTAACATACACGAACTTTTCAGCACAGTGAGTTTACGTTCAGTATATAACAACGACTCTTTCTTGAGTGTCCCATACCCTACATCAGCAGCCCCTGGTCTTCCAGAGATCCATGCCTTGAAGACATGCCGCCGCCGGTGCCCCATGCACAGTTCGCATCAAACTGTCGTCAGCACCTATGCATAGTTCGATGTCCTGATTACGCTGGTGCATTTCTTTCCAGAATCCAGACTGCATGTAACCCACTTATTCCCCTTGTAACAAGGAGTTGCAAGCCTGGTCACCAGGGCAATATCCTGCCTAGCCCCTGCAAGAAACCCGTCAGGCTCCAAAAATCAAGGCCAGCGCTGCGATTAGCCGGGTGAGAGGCTTGTGCAAATTAGCAAGTGTAGGGGAACTGGCAAGAAACCCGGTTCACAAGGATATCATGCAAAATTTGAGCGCTCTGTGGCATCCACATGTGAGCTGTCGCCACACCTGCAAGCAAACCAGGGACGTGTCAAAGCAACTGTTTTGCCCTTCCCATCCCTCTTCCTTCTTCTTACCTCACCAGTGACGCCTTGGAGACCGGCGGAAGGACAGGGGGCAGACAGCGGCCGGCAAGGTTCGCAGCAGGCCTGCCGGCAATCGACTGCCTGGCTCTGTGCAGGCCTGGCAGGCCTTGGGTGCTCATGCCTGGCCCAGCGGCGTCCCCATCGCCTCTGGCCGACCCGCAGCCAGACCCGACAGGCCTTCCCCGCCTTGAATCATTTGGGCGTTCTTTTGTGCAGATGGGACGGCTTGGGGACAGAGACCAGGTCGGTCCCCACATGGAGCTGGTGGGGGACGGCTCAGACCAGGCCCTGGCAGCGCTGGCTGTGGAGACAGCCAAGGGCGGCAAGACCGTCGCCCTAGCGGACGCCTACATCGCCATTGCACTGTTCAACAGCATGGCGCTTGTGGCCATGCTGCATGGGATGCTCGCAGCTGCTGCAGGCGCGCTTCGCCTGGTCACCTACCTGATGGTGAGCGCACGGGGTCGGGGCCAGGGTGATGTCCAATGCGCACACAACGGCAGCGCAGCAAGGTCCAGCACCCCACCTGATTGTCTCGTGCTCTCGAACTCTCACTCCTTCTTTACCTGCGCCACTGCAGGTGGTGATGGATGGCATGCCGTCTGTTTGCAAGCGGTGGTGGACGGACCGTAGCAAGGTTGGCGGGAAGAGGGATTATGTGCGAGGGTGCCTGCCAAGCGGGTCACGGACTACAAGAGCATTGGCACGTGCGTGGTTCAGCCAGCTGACGAGCAAGACCACGAATCTCAGAGACAAGCACACAGGTTGCAATGTGCTGTTCTTCATGGTCATGCACATCCAACGCTTTCATGCCAGTATGTTGAGAGCTGCCAACTGCTTGCTCTTTCCCTGGGCCACGTACTATGGACCTGCGCTGTTCCTGAGCCAACGTGTGTTTCCTGCCTATCCCTGCACGGGTGATTTACATCAAGGACCGCACATGTCTGAGTTCTGCCCTCTCCATCCCGCAGCCACTGCGCTGTAGTTGCTTCCTCGTTGATCATTGTTTTGTTACGACTCGAGATAGGTATAGCCAGATTATTATGTGTTCTCTTTTCGCATGTTGTACCAATGTACGTTTGTAGGTGTGTTAGCCTCGAACACCAACACTGCAAGCACTGCTTGGCCAATCTATGATCTCCCAGCCTTTGCTAGGTGCCTGTGGTGAGCCGAGATGCAAGTCTGCCAGTGGCCCTTTTGGTCCCTGCCGTGTTGTGTTGCGCTACTGCTGCCATAGTACCTCTGGGGGGCAGTGCTCGGCCCCGCTGCGGGCCCAGCACCCGCTGTTGTGCAGCCGTGGCTATTGGGCAGCAAGCGCACTGCCCGCTGCGCTGCTCCTGAACAGAGTGTGGCAGCAGTTCCCGCCAGCCGCTTGATACAAGGCTGACTGGCTGTGATGCATTGAAACCTGCGTGCCACACAGATGCCCCAGCCTTTTTGCTGGCCTGCTGCCTTGGCTGGTTGGCTGCTTGGCAACATTGGCCCGGCTGCTGGTTTTCTTTTTTTTGGATTCCTTCGCTGTGTCAGCGGCTGCCTCCGCTGCAACAAACTCGTCCTCAGCGGCGGCTGCCGCAGCGGTGCCTCTGCCTGCCGCTGCTCATCCTCCTGCGCTCGCTCGGCAGCTAGCGCCTCCTTTGCTGCCCCCCGAGCAGCCTCCGCTACCTCCCTCTGTCTCCTATCTTCCCTATCTTTCTCCTCCTGCATTCTCGTTGATCCTCAAGCTCTTGCTACTCCCTTCCTCGGCAGGCCTTCTGACAGCCGCGACAGCATCCATCTCTGCCTATAAACGCTGCATGGCAGACTGCCCTCCCTCTGCCCGGCTGTTGAGCAGCTGCAGGCAGCTGACAGTTGTGGCTAGGCTGGCAGGGGTGTTATCATTGCGCAACAGGCCCGGCATTGCAGCCATGATACAGCACAGCCTTGACCGCTTCCACGCTCCCGCTGATACTAGCCAGGTGAAGGCGGGAATTACCCACATCGCCTAGCTGGCTGAAGAGCCCAGTCCTTGCGGGCTCTTGTACATGCCAGGACCTCCACTGCCTTTGCCATGCCCTTGTAACAAGCCCAGTGCAGTGGACCGTCCTGGCGCGCATCATTTGCTCCTATTGTGCTGCCGCCTCCTCCTTCCCGGGTTCTACACGCTCCACCAAGCCTCACGGTGACCTGCTCATACCCTGCCATGGCAGCAGCCACGTTGCACGCGTACCAGCAACGGTCAAATGGCAGGGTTGTTAGTCAGTACAGCAGATGCAGTCTAGCAACCATGAGTGTTTGACTGCAGCACTGGTGTACAACGGCATGTAGTGGTACACAAAATTCAAGGGTCTCTATCTGTACGGCAGCGCACCAGACGGTGCGGGTATCGCTCCCTGCCGCCGCCGCTCCCAATCCCCGCCGCTGTCCGGGCAAGGAGGTTCCTATTGCAATAACAAGAAGGTATCAGCATGGCGGTTGGGACACCAGGAGCACTGCCAACCGACCCACCTCCGGCTCCCCTCGCCGGATAGACTTTAAGAAGGCTGTCGACATTTGTTAATCGATTATTTGGGGCTAAAGTCTTTGTCTGAGGCCCTAGCGACCTCCGCAACCACGATGCAAGCTTGGACAGCTCAGAGCAGTACGAGTGCCTTGGGGCGTACCGCCTAAAGACAGCAGTTTCCATACTTTCGCGCGTGTCTCCTGGCGCTTGCTTCGAACTCGTCTAAACAGTTCTGACACCCTCCCCCCACCCCCGGCCCCCCCCCACCCCCGCGCTTGAGTTGCACGGCGGCGCATCATATTGGAGGGGAGGAAGAGGAAGCTGACGAAATATGGTGCGGTGCCTGGAACAATGCTACGCTGGGCCTCGTTGGGTCGCCAGCACTGCTTACCAGCACTGCATCACCAGCGGCCTACCTTGCCTGAATTGCACTAACGAGCTGGTCATTGCCGCGGAGGTCCCGATGGCGTGGCGCGAATCATGCTACGCAGTGTCGCCTGCAGAACTGCCTGCCGCCATCTGCTGCTGTCTGGAAACCTGCCGCTAGCAACCGTATCCACCTTCCTGCTGCGCACCCATTGCCTCCTGGTTTGCAGGACTTTGCCCAACGCATGTACCGGATACGCAAGACATGCTTAGAAATGCTGGCAGACAGGGGCTACTTGATCACTGAGGTGGCTGTCAGCCGTTTGCTCCTGTTTGCTCTGTATTTGCTCGTGTTTGCGCGGTTGGTTTCAGCATCCCTAACCGTAGAAAGCTACTTGACTTGTCAGGCATGACCTTCTACCAGTTAAATATGGCGCTCTGCTGCAGGACGAGCGGGACGCGTCACGAGAATCATTCATGGACAAGTTTGGGCCCGAAGTTCGGCGCGAAGATTTAACCATCATGGCCTCAAAAATGGTAAGCCATCATTTCATGCTGGTCTCAAAGCAACCGGGAAGGCAGTAATGGGTCCACAGTGCCTTGTAGCTTCAACAGGCGCAACTTTGCTACTGCCTCGCTTCAACTCACCTGCTTGCTGCCATGCCACACCCCACTGGTTGAACGCTGCCTCCATTGCTCGCTGCAGGACGACCCTACAGAACAGATATTTGTGTTTTTTCCTGACGAGGTCAAGGTTGGCGTAAAAACCATCAAGTTATTTGCGGAGCGGATGCGAAACGAGGGTGTGCAGCGTGCCATCATGGTCACCCAGGCCAACATGACGCCCTTTGCCAAGCAGTGCCTTTCGGAAATGGCCCCCAAATACTACATTGAGCTGTTCCAGGAGGCGGAGCTGTTGGTCAACATCACGAAACACACGCTGGTGCCACAGCATCGCATCCTGATGCGAGAGGAGAAGCAGACACTGCTGGACCGCTACAAGGTGGGGTAGGCAGCATTGCGGGGATTACCATTTGATGATGATACTAGCAACAGCTAGTCAGGTCTCTTTTGACTTGTGTTGACTGCATACAAGGATGCCCGTCCACGCACCCTCTCCAATAATTTTCCCAACACAAAGTCATTGCTGAGCCTTGCGCCTTTACATAATAAATACATAATAAACATTGCCTGGCATAAACGCGGTTGTCGGCCATTGCTGCTGAAGATGAAATGCTTGCATCTGCGCCTCAAACACGGCTCATGCTGCAGGTGAAGGACACACAGTTGCCGCGAATCCAGTTCAGCGACCCGGTGGCACGATATTTTGGCATGACACGCGGCCAGGTGGTCCGTATAGTACGACCGTCGGAGACAGCAGGTGGGTGGCTGTCTGGCGTGGTTGGAACAGTGGTGGGCGGCAGAATATTTCTTAACACTATTGTACTTTCTTGCTCATCATTAGCTTGGGTGTCTTTCAGTGAGTGAGCTTCAGTTGTAGTTTTACCTGCACCTCTATGTTGTTCATTGACGAAAAACAACAATTTTCTTTATTTGCAGGCCGATATGTGAGCTGCAGCCCTGCTGTGCCAGCATGCTGCTGCTGTGACTTGTACACCACCTGTGCAAGATGGGTTCCCTGGCGTTGAGCATTTCTCGTTGGTGCATGCTGAGCACGCATGTGCAGGAAGTACTATTGTCGTGTTATGTGCATGGGGCTTTGGTAGCCTAAATGGTAGCTGCTGACCAGTGCATCTGTGTGCACTTTTTTGCGGTGCAGGTTACTTACCGCCTATGTGTCTGACCCATGAGCACCTGGAAGATCCATGGCTGTTTGACCTGATTACCATGCATGAGCTCTGCTATGGATGTTTACTTGCGCTTGACTTCCTTTGTTGACCAACTTTTCTAGGCTGCCTGGCCGTAAACTCGCTTCGGTTCTGGTTCCGTTGCTTGCTCCTTCCCCCTTCTGCTCTTGCCCGCTTGCTCCCATGTGCTTCTGCTGGCTCGTACCCCATCTTGTATCTTTTCTAATGCAATACTCATGATCAACTCGCACTTGTTGCTATCCTCCCTCCATTTCTGGGCAAATCTCCGGCAGCGCTCCATCCCACTTCAGTGGTCAGCAGCTGGGTAGAAAGGACAAAACTCAATCCTGCCGCGCTTTGCATGGTGTACCGCTTGCGTGCTTGGGAAAAGCAGGCCATAATTGGTTATCTTCGAGTGTTTGGGCCCTGCCCCTTATCCCGTGCACCGGAGAACTCTTGCTCGCAGCAGCAGGGCTCGGCGCCCTGCAGCTCGTGGCGGGGTCCTTCTGCCCCGTCAAGGGTAGATAGTGCAGCTCGCTCCTGCATCGCGCCCACTATACCCTGAAAACCTCACCTTAACGATGGCGCAGCAGCCTGAGGTCATCGGGCTGGCTTGCGGGAGTTCTCACAGCTTAGCGTTGATCAGTGAGTATCAGGCGGTACGACCGGCAGCAGGCAGCCTGGGGTGCGCTACGGCGCCGCGTGCTGTCACCCCCGCCTCGCTACCCCAGCTGTCAAGCCTGTCTCTCCTACTGTCCGCCTTGCAGGTACTTCTTCAGGCAGCATGGTGCTAAGCTGGGGGCGTGGCGAGGACGGTCAGCTGGGCCATGGTGATGCCGAGGACCGGCAGGAGCCGCAGGCGGTATTCAGCCTGATGCACCGCGGCGTCACCACCGTGCACTGCGGCGCAGAATACTCGCTGGCAGTTGCTGGCAGCGAAAAGCAGGTCTACAGCTGGGGATGGGGGGACTTTGGGCGGCTGGGCACCGGCGACGTCAAAGATGTGTTCATCCCATACCCCCTGCCCACATTGGCAGGCAAGGAGGTGGCCAGTGTGGCTTGCGGGGACACCCACACCTTGGTGGCCACCGCAGCTGGGGAGCTGTACGCTTTTGGGCGCAACCAGAACGGGCAGTGCGGGCTGGGCAGCATTCAGGACTGCCTGGCGCCGCAGTTGGTCACGGCCCTCCAGGTTTGCCTTTGCTTGTGGGTGCTGGGGCTGCACTGAGACACTTGCACATTTGCAGAACGATAGGCTGGTAACAAGAGGTAGCTGCGCAGTTGTCTGCCCTGCTGGCATAATGGCAGTTTTAGCAATTTTTGCAAGAGACAGTTTCTTAGAAGCAAGTCCAATTCGCGTTGGATTGACCACAGTCCCCTTGTTGGCGCTGCTGCTCTGCTACGGCTGCTGCAGGGCAAGCACGTGCTACAAGTGGCTTGCGGGGCGGAGCATTCGATGTGCGTGACCTCTACTGGCGAGGTGTACTGCTGGGGTTGGGGCCGATATGGCAACATTGGTGATGGTGAGAGCCAGGACCGACACCTGCCCACCCTGTCCCAGGGACTGGAGGGCATCAAAGTGTCTCAGGTGGCTTGCGGCTGGCGGCACAGGTGCGTCATATCTGATGTGGCACAGGCTACCTGGAATGTCGCTGTCATCACGCATTGCTGGCACGACTTGCAACTCTGCCTCAGCATGCTGCTATGCACTGCATAGGGACCCTGAGGAAGCTGCATTGGTGCCCACTGCGGCTCAATATGTATCCACCAGATGCAGATGCTCACATAGTACTTTCCCCACTCTCGCCCCTACCCTACCCCTGGCCCCATCGTGTGGGTCATGAATGCTTTGTTTGCGGTGCAGCATCGCCGTGGACGAGGCCGGCGCTATGTACACCTGGGGCTGGGGCGCCTACGCGCAGCTTATGCATGGCGACCGAAAGTGAGTTACACAGCTACAGCCAGCAAGCAGGTTAGCAGCTGGAGAACAAGCAGTCGCCCAGGTGCATGGCGCATCATTAAGCACGCCTGCCTTCGTTCAATCGTGTGGGCTTCAACCTTTACACTGTGTTGCTGTTGTGCTGCCCTATCCTTTCTGGCAGGGACCAGTACGTGCCAAAGCGGGTAGAGGCGGTGCAGTATGTTGCGCTGGTGGCGGGTGGCTGGCGGCACACGCTTGCAGCCGATCGTGATGGCCGACTTTTTGCCTGCGGCTGGAACAAGTTTGGGCAGTGTGGCGTGGGCAGCAATGAAGACGTGGTGGAGCCACAGCAAGTGCAGGTGGGGTGGGAGGCGCCGGTGGCAGTCATTGCAGGGGTGTAAAAGAGCTGGGTCAGGCACACCTGTAATAGAGCTACTCCCTTCATTTCCCGGTCGCTGTGTGCTCTCAACAAGCATGCTTCAACTTGCTATACTGCTTTCTGGCTGCAGGCGTTGGCAGGGGAGCGCGTTGTGCAGCTAAAAAGCGGCTGGAAGCACACCCTGGCGGTCACCAACAGCGGCAAGTTCTACTCCTGGGGCAGGAATGTGAATGGGCAGGTGAGCACGCAGCTTCCGCACATCTTCCATGCCGGAGCAGGTGCTCCCTTGCCTGCCATTCCCAATTTTTACCCAAGTTGACACACGGACCTCTGCTCGCTTGCCACTTGTGCCTTCCCCACTGTGTTTGCAGCTGGGGCACAGCGGCATGCAGGACAGCAACTCGCCGTTGGAACTGACAGCCTTGAAACGTGGCAGCATCAATACAACCGCTTTCACAAGGGAGGCACGCCCAGGTAACGCACCATGTGTATGCTGGTAGTATCAAGCATGCTAAAGGATAGAAGGTCTTGCTTGTTTCTTGTGTTTTGTGTGCCAGCTTGCCTACTTAACAGAAGCCCCCATTCAACAGCATTCTACTGCCTGCTTCGCCTCACGCTCCTGCAGCTGTCATGTACGGCGTGGCCCCGAGCGACCGTTACGCCGTTGTCCCGGACAGCGCGCCTGGCACGGACGAAGTGCCACAGGCTGCCACGGTGCCGCAGGCGGAGGCTGTACAAGATGCCAAGCGGCAGAAGGTCTGACTAGAAGAAGGTCTGACTCAAGCCCCGCTCTTTTGCTCCTGGAATACCTGGAATCCATTTGTGGTGCTATGGTAGTGTGATGTTGCATTCCCTGGCCTTCACCTGTCCGTCTCGTATGTACGTCTATTTCTACTTGTTGCTCAGCGTTGTTTGCAACCTTCCGTCGAGCTGCTCTGTTTTCTGCTCGCCCTCCCCTTCACCGGCTTCACTCACCATCCAGAGAGCCCCTTGAACCGTGCCCATGCTTGTAACACGCGGCGCAGGAAGTTGTAACGCTCCACCAGCAGACAATCAACTGGTGCATGAGCAATACAAGTCTCCCTGCGGTCTGTGCAGTTTGAGACGAGTCAAACCAAAACAGTTCACGATGCCGAAGGCATGGTTGCTGGGCTGCAAGGTGATGCCAATGCCGTCCAGGTTGACAGCGGCACCCGGTGGGTACCCTCCCATCAGCCTTGCAATGTCGTAAGCCCATTGCTCAACTGTGGTATGCGCATAAAGATCCATGCGGGAATGGGTTACCATATGTAGCATGTTTCATCACAATCATGATTCCTAGTATGCCCACATAGGCGGCAGGCAAACATGCCTGAGTAAGCAAGCGTCTCCCGTGCCAGGGCAGTTTGAATTTGAGTTTGAGGCCCGGCAGCCCAATAGGCACGTCTTTCACACCAACAGCTCCGGCCCGCGCGCAAACCTCTGATTGAGGAGAAGGCGTGTGGCAGTAAGGCGGCGGCCCAGGCCCCGCGAGACGTTGTGTCGGCCGCATATTTTGCGGCGCAAAACCCCAAACACAAATGCGCTAGCGCTGTGTAAGACATTGTTCGGAGAAGCGATCGGCAGGTACAATTACTTTTCAGGGCAAGGCCCGACTGTTTGAAGCACCAGGCCGTCAAACGTTATTTTTGTCCGCCCAGCAGAGACCGTACCCTCCCAGAGGAGGTAGCAGCCCCGGAAAGCAAGCAAATGAAACCAGAATGGCAGGAATATGCCACGCTCAGCGCTATCTAGACCGTAAAGTTTCGCCCGAATGCGAGAGAAGCCCGTTCCCTGGAAATCAAACATCCTGACGAAGAAGGTAGGGATGTGCTGGCATCACCAGGGGCCCGGCGGAGTACGAAGGGAACAGCGAGCACGTGCTGTCGATGTTGAACCATTGAAGTTGAAGCTGCCGCTGCAAAGGCTCAGCACGCAGCATGCCTGGGTCCCAGACCGCTGGAAAATATTGCACACCTGCCATCTGTGGGTTAAACTTGATCCGTCATCGTAAACTTCCAACGGGCAGCTGCTCCGCACAATCGGCTCATAGTTTAGTTGCTCCGCCCAGCCTGAACACAGCCTGCCGATCCACTGCTAGGGTGCATTTGACGGATAGCCATCATGGCTGGCAAAGGAAAAGGGCTCATGGAGCAGGCATGTGCACCCCTGCGTTTGCACTTGTGTCACTGCTATTGAGGTCGCGGTCGCCGTTAACCATGCCCCGTGCATCGGCAACTGCAGGACCTGAGCACCTTGGATGTCACCAAGTTGACGCCGCTGTCGCCCGAGGTCATCTCTCGCCAGGCCACGATTAATATTGGTGAGAACGGCCCTGGGAGGGCAATTGAAGGATTGCTGATTGCGCGTAAGAGCTGCTCTTACTTGGCGGTGGTGGGTGGGGGCGCCGGGCCCTGAAATGGCGGTTCTCAAGAGTTGGTGGCAGCACAAGCGCTTACGGCGGCGCCTTGTGCCTGCCAGCACTGCGTCCAGGACTTGCTATGCACAGCAGCGCAGTGAGGCGATAGAATTGGCAGGTGTAAACTTAGCTACTATCGACTGTATTCCAAGCAAGTGGGTGTGTTGCGCCTGGTCGGGCCGATGCGCAGGCACAATTGGTCATGTGGCCCACGGCAAGTCGACGGTGGTGAAGGCCATTTCAGGCGTGCAGACGGTGCGCAGTGCTTATGCAGCTTCTTGCCTGGTGCCTGCGCAGCACATATGGCATATATATAGTAGTTTGCTTAGCAGCTCTGTTGGCAGCGCAGCTTGCGCCACCCTGGTCAGTGTGACTGGCAGCCCTCTTGCCCTCACAGCCTGCTAGTCCTTCGTTTGTGCCGCAATCCGTGCCAGGTTCGCTTTAAAAACGAACTGGAGCGCAATATCACCATCAAGCTGGGGTATGCCAATGCCAAAGTCTACAAGTGTGCAGACCCAGGCTGTCCACGCCCTGCCTGTTACAAGGCATATGGCAGCAGCAAAGAGGACCGGCCAAAGTGCGAGGTGCCAGGTCGGTGCAGTCACTCAGAGGGTGCCAGGCAAGGGAGCGTGCTTTGGCTGGCCAGGGTTGGTAGGATGTATGACGCCTGCGTCGTGTGGAGGCCTGGCGTAAGTTGGGTTGTGTGCGTGCAAGGTGTGCAGGAGACCGGCTTCCAACGCCTGTCAGTCTGGTGGGCGGCGGATAGATAGAGCGTCGTTGCTTGGCAGCAGGTGCAGCAAAAATCGGCTACAGAGGTCGTCTGTTGGCTTGGCAATGAGCTCATATGCTGACACTTGGTGTGCTGCTGTGTCTTGTTGTGCAGGGTTTGAGGATGCCGAGATGGAGCTGGTGCGGCACGTCAGCTTTGTGGACTGTCCCGGCCACGACATTCTCATGGCTACCATGCTGAACGGCGCGGCGGTGATGGACGGAGCCATGCTGCTGATCGCCGCCAACGAGCCCTGTCCGCAGCCCCAGACCAGCGAGCACCTTGCGGCTGTGGAGATCATGCGGCTGCAACACATCATCATACTGCAGGTCGGCTGTTGCCTGCCTGTCTGACCTTTTATGGTCCATTTGACTGGAGTGCGCGGTGACTGGGTGGGGGGCTTGTTACTTGACATGAGCGTCAGCCAATTCTGTGTTGTTTTCGCGGACGCTGGCACGGCTTGTAAGTTAAGTGGCATATCGGTCTGGAAGCTTTTGCCAGCCGCTACCCTTTCAACTTGTCTTGCCGGCTGCCGTGTTGCCTTGCCTGAACCCTGTCAAACCCCTCCTCATTCACCCTCCTGCTCTGTTGCCGCCGCTGCTGTGCAGAACAAGGTTGACTTGGTGACAGAGGCCAGCGCCTTGAACCAGCATGAGACGATTCAGCGTTTCATCCAAGGCACAATCGCGGAGGGCGCCCCTGTGGTGCCCATTTCCGCGCAGCTTAAATACAACGTGGACGCAGTGTGTGAGTACCTGGTCAAGAAGATTCCCGTGCCCGTAAGGGACTTTGTGTCGCCGCCCCAGGTGGGTCAGCGGCCGTAGGGCTTGGGTGAGGTGCCCTGATTTGATGCAGTTTGGCGCAACAGCCCTGCTGCCCTGGTGGGCCACCTTGGATCAGTGGCTGCATGTTTGGCACTGCGTTTTGTTTAGCTGGCCCGGGGGGATCGTGTAATACAGGCAGCCACGCAGTCGGCTGCAGCTTGAGTGGTACCTGGGCATGCATGCTACAGTTTACGGCAGTGTGGACAACACAGTGGGACATGTGCGCTGGGGTGTGGTGCTGGTCTGTGCAAGGCTGCTGACTCTTGATGTTGTGCCTTACCCCTTCGCTGTGTGCGCAGATGATTGTAATCCGCTCCTTTGACGTCAACCGGCCAGGTAGCGAGGTAGAAGACATCAAGGGAGGCATCGCAGGTGGATCCATCTTGCAGGTGGGCCTGCGAAAAAGGCGCAGCCAGGTTGGCTGGGGTCAAGTTTAACGCGTTTTCCTGTGCGTACTCTGCGTGTGTGGCATGAAGTCGGCATGGCTCCTTCTTGCCTCATCCCCTGGCTTGATTGGCCAGCCACCAATCTGCCTGCCAGCCTGCCTGCCTGCCTGCCAACAAACAGATGCATGCACGCCAAGCTAAAGCAGAGGCCATTGAAACACGGCATGAACTGGCCTCTCGTCACGCTTTGGCATAGCAGACAGCGGTGACTTAAGTGGGCGTGGTGAACAACACAGTGATCTGTCGCTCAATCCACGCCGCAATACCCTCACAGCTTACACAATTACATCCTTGTACCACCCGGCCAGAGGTTAGCGGGGCCTCTGCTGCACCAGCAGCATGTCCACTTGACCATGCCTCTCCACTGCTGCTGTTTTTTGCTTGCATGATGCGCACACATGCATTGCCTGTTCTGCCTGCCCCGTGCAGGGCGTGTTAAAGATGGGGCAGGAGGTGGAGGTGCGGCCTGGCGTGGTGTCCAAGGACGCCAGCGGGTCCATCAAGTGCATACCCATCCGCTCCCGAATAGTGTCGCTGTTTGCGGAGCAGAACCCGCTGCAGTTTGCGGTACCAGGGGGCCTCATTGGCGTGGGTACCACAGTGGACCCCACGCTCACACGTGCAGATAGGCTAGTGGGGCAGGTGCGAGGCTTGTTTGGGCTGTGGCTGGGCTGCTGGTATCGTGCTGGTTGGGCATCCCGAAACCGAATGTGACAGCTGTCTGCCTTTGGCTGCGCTGCCATTGCCATTGCAGCGTACATTTACTTGGTCCTTCTGCAGGCCTGCGACTACATAGCTCAGCAAATTCATTACACCTGCCTGCGCCGGCCCTGCCCCCACCCCACCACCACCCCACCCCCGGGGCCCCAATCCCAACCCAACCCAACACCCTCTCTTCATCCCACCCCACCCACACTCTGGCTGCAGGTATTGGGCGAGGTGGGCGCGCTGCCTGATGTTTTCACAGAGTTGGAGATCAACTTCTTCCTGCTGCGCCGCCTGTTGGGAGTGCGCACCAGCGGGGATGAGAAACAGGGCAAGGTGTGGATTGTGTGCTCATGCTCGCTCGTGTTGCTGCAACAGGGCACTCTGCTGGGGGCTCAAAGGCGACTGATGCTTTTTCTGTGCCTGTTCCTTCCCATAGCTGTGATCAAAATGGACACAGCGCAGAAGAACACCGAGCAATTAATTGGTCCTATTCCCTCTTTCGTAATCCCCATGTGCGCCCTTGTAGGTTAGCAAGCTGGCGAAGAACGAGGTGCTGATGCTTAACATCGGCTCAATGTGCACAGGCGCACGCGTGCTGGCGGTGAGTGCATGCTGCGTCACGAGGCCAGGCATCCCTGGGCCAGGATGTGCTCAGTGGATGGTTGATCGTTCAATCGCTTTGTCGGCTTTATGCTGTGCTGCTTACTGCAAACCCTGCAGGTCAAGCATGATCTTGCAAAGCTGCAGCTTACCAGCCCTGTCTGCACTAAGGAGGGAGAGAAGATCGCGCTGTCACGCCGTGTGGACAAGCACTGGCGCTTGATTGGGTGGGGTCAGATCCAAAAGGGACTCAAGATGGAGCTATGAGCACTCCTTTCCTTTGATTTGCTGCCTGTTTGCCTGCTCTTCCTGTTCGTGCTTGCCATTCCCTGCTGTAAGTTACAAGCTACATATATGGCCATACTAATGCCACTGCAACCTTCACAGCAGAGCTTTTTCCGCGCCTCTGCTTGTACCACTGCAATGACTATCAAGTTCGTTTCAAGACAGGGCAGGAGTGCAGGTCTGGCTGGTTCATTGCCGACGGCCAGCCGGGGCGTTGGTCTCAGTGTCTTCAGCAATGAGCTGCAGCGCCCCCACCATTTGTGCGGCCACACGCTGCATCTGGCGTGCCGCAAAGGGGTGAGTCACGCTAATGAGCTCGCTTGCATCACGGGCTGACAAGATGGCCGTCGTCATGTCCTACATATAGCAACGCATTAGGTACAGGGCAAGTGCTGCGAAAAGGGGTGAAAGCCGTGTTGTGCAGTTGTCCCTTTTCAGATTGGTGATTGTAGTGGGACAATCCGAGGTTTGCTGCACGCTGTCAGTCCTGCCCACCTGCATGAAGGCATCGTTTTGCAGGCCCATTGCCCTTGTCCAGAGTGGCAAAAGGCGCAGCCCCTCCAAAAGCTGCTGGCTCAGCTGGACAAAGGCATGGAGCAAGCGCGCCTCCTCCCTTTCGTCTGCGCATACCCTGGCAGGCGCTGTGTCACGAGCACAAAAGACGCCAGTGCCGATGGCGCCCGTGGTGCTCACTTTTGGCTGTGTAAGCAACTGCTCTCCTGTGATTGCTGCAACAAGTGCGGCCATACAGTCCCTGGTTTGCGGGGCAGTGCAGCTGAGCAGCACAGTGCCAGCGCTGGCTGACTGGCGCAGCGTGTGGAGCACCTGCTGTGCGAGCTGGCATGTGGGCTGACGCAGGTCCAGCATAAACGGTGGCGCTGCCGCCGTCTGCTGCAGCTCTTGCGCTGAAGTCTGGCCCTGGGTCACGCTGGCTGCAGCGGACAGCTGTTGATCAGGGGTACAGACTGCCATGCCTGGCATATTGTCTGGCGGCAGGGCAGCTGCCAGCTGCAACACCATGCCACAGAAGTCCTGCAGCGCCTCGTAGTCACCATCCACTGCTGTCTGCCCCGGCCGATCACACAGGTGCACGAGGCAGGCACAGCCGGCCGACAGCAGCTGACTGTGAGCCGTTGACAGTGGCACGGCGGGCGCTGGCAGCTGCGGGGGAGGTACAAGTCGCCGTGTGCTCAGCGGCTGTTGTGTGGTTCCAACCGCAGCACCCTCTGCGACGACATGGGTCTGCAGGATCTCTGTCACCAACTCCAGCATTGCCTTCACAGGGGTGCAAGCCAACGCAGCTGCTAGTGGCAGTCTGTGGCATGCTGGCTGCTGCAACTCGCACAGCAGGATATAGCGCTGCCCTTGGGATAGAATTGGCTGGAGGTCTGGTGGCAGCGTTATAGCTGCCTGATGCCACATGGCAAGGCACTGTAGCTGCTGCTGGATGGACTCGCTGCTTGCCAGGTCATTGAGAATAGCAGCCTGCGGAGTCTCAGGCTGCACCGCCTCCTCGCTCACCAACTGCAGCAGAGGCGGCCGAGGCGGCTGGGGGGCGGCGGGCGCTGCAGCGCTACGCAGCTCATCAACCTCCCGCTCTAGCACGCTGCATTTCTCTTGCGCTCCAGCAATAGCCAAGCTGCAGCGCTTTGAAACCAAGTGGGCCACGGCCAGGGCTTGCTTCAACGAGGGCTGCTCCATAGGGATCCGTACACAGACACCTGCTGCAACCCAGAGAACCCGGGCGGCTGGCCCTCGAAGAGTGGCTGAGCAAAGTGCGTCTGATCGGACAAGATGCTGAGCCACACGTGAAAACGCCACAGTTGGAAAAACGTGAATTGCAAGCGCGTTGAACAAGATGTAATCGTCACTCCCTGCTGTTCCCAGCACGATGTCATGACAGCGTGGCGCCGTTGACTCTTGGCGCGCCGGCGGCATGGGTGCTTTCCCTCTTGAACTCACAAGCTGCATAGGCCGCTGCAAGAATTACAGTCAAGGTCCCCTGTCTGGAGGTCACCTCGCTGGAGAACATGTGGTGAGCAGGTGCATCCAGCGGCACACAAGGTGAGAAGCTGTCCTGTCAGCGCGCCACTGACCATGAACCTGGGGAAAGGGGGGGGGGGGAGGTCTTTGTTCCTTACTCCCTCGCGAAGCCTTGGGCAACAATCATGCGGACCTTCCTGTGCCTGTTGCTTTTCACGGCCTGCCTGGCCAGAACCCGCGGCCTGGATCTGCTTGATCCCACCAGTGTAGTAGACGAGCTCAGTCAGCACTCTGATGGCCTGGAGAAATGGAAGAAGCCGGATTTCTGCGGGTGACTGCTCATCTGCATCCGAGGCGCCCAGCCAGCGCTGCTTCCCCGCGCGCCACCACGGCGCCACCCCACTCACCGTCCTTCAAACCTGATGCCATGCAGCAAGATGGACTGTCCCCCTTTTAAAACAAAGAAACATACTGACAACTATGATGTCCGCCAGTACGACGCGGGTAAGCCATGTGCTGCAAGCATGCAAGCACGGCTGAAGGGCAGCCACCACCATCCGCCCTTGTCATCGGCAATTCGTGCTCACTCTGCCAGCTGTACAGCAGAGTAGGCTCAGAGCGGCCTCTGTTGAATACACTCTGCGTAGTTTCAGAGTACTGTGCTTCTTTGCAGGAAAATGGCTCGTCACCAACGTGACTGGCACCAAGTTTGAGTTAGCTTACACGCAGGGGGCAGCGGTGAGTGGGCATGCTTGATTGATGCCATAGCATGAACATTAACATAATACCTTACCTAGTCGGACGTTGCATCCTTTGCTCCAAACTGCAGAAGTTGTTGAAGTACTTCAAATCGGGAAACGACAAGGTGTGGACAGTAGGAGAGGGGAAAGAAGGGAAGGCAGGGTTGGGGGGAGGAATGAGGAAAGGATAGTCGCTTGCCACTAAACACCAGCAGCTGTCACTGAAAATGGTTTGCCACTTAAGCTTATTATGAAGTAATCTATGCGCTCTCCTGCAGGGGGAGACCATTGACGTAACCACTCCCACCCTGGCGTGAGTGCTGCCTGTGGCCAAGCCCCCACGCTGCCAGTCATTCCGTGTGACACTGATCCCAGCAGTGCTGCATGCCTGCCATCAGTGCTCCGCCTTCTGGCTGTGGTGCTGCTGCTGCAGTGAGCTGAAGGTGAATGAGGACGGGGAGACATCTCGGGACTATGCCTTCAGCCTCTGGATCCCAGAAAAGTATCAGGTGTAGTCGTGCGCAGCTGCAACCTGCATCCTTATGTGGTCAACGCCTTGGCTGTTGGCGCGCAATAGAAAGAATCTGGGTACAAGATGCTAGGGAGTGCTGATATCTTCAGGTGGTAGTAACATATGAACCCCGGTGGCATGCAGAAGGACACTCCCCAGCCCACGGACGCGGACGTCAAGGTGTGTTGCGGAATAAAGGTGGCCTTTTGAGGTTGCAGGGTTGTCTGTTTATTGCACCCTCCCAACTTGATCTATTTTGACAGCCACATCTTTGCTGGTTGCAGGTGGTCAATTTTGAGTCTATCACTGTGTATGTTCGCGTGTTTGGCGGTTTTGCAACCGAGGGTGCGTTACGCTGACTCGTGCTGGAAAAGGAGCTTAGCTGTGCCTGACATTCAATCGCTGCTTTGGTCCTTGGCCTGCGTGCACGCCTGGCAGCTTAGTTTGAAAACCTCCTCTAACTACTATCCCAGGCACAATCATGAGAGAGGCGAGGTCACTGCAAGACATCCTAAAAGAGGAGGATCAGGATTACGGCGCCGATGTGGTGTGGGCTGCAATGTGAGCTGTGGGGCATAGTGCGGTTGGTTCACATCAGCGGCATGCAGGATGGCCTGCCTTGACCAACAGTACACGTGCAGGTCCAGTGCACGACCCTGTGAACGCTGTTCTACGCCGCCCTTTTGCAGCTACGATCCTCCACAGAAGCTCCTGAGGCGCCACAACGAGGTGGGGTCCCAGCAGGCATCTTTTGTTAACTGCAAGCTGTACCATACAAGCTGCATAATGCTCATTTGGCATACTCGTGTTTGCACCCGAGTACAACACTAGACGATTTGGATATTGAGAGCTGCTTTCTCCAACTGCAGGTGCACATTCCCTACGCCGCCAAGAAGAGCTGAACAGCTGTTGGGCTGGGAGCTGTGGCGCTGCCGCCGCTCATTTGTTGTTGGTCGTTGTTTTAAATGTTGGGTTGCTGAATGCCATATAATGTCATGATCAGCACAGCATCGAAGTGAATCCAGTTTGGTCGTTGGCAAGTACCTGCATAGGGTTGTAATCAGTTGTGTGCACTTCTATTTGGCACGTGTCACGCAGTCGCAACCTGGCGGCGTGCGCAACGCCTGCTGCGCACAGGGTGGGAACACTGCCCGTGAAGTCGTTCTGTCGCACGTTTCCATATCGGATTCGGACAAGTGTATTCTGTGTTGCATAACTCGGAACGTGTTAGGCGTGATGGGCGTCCGGCAATGGGCGTGGCCGAAGGCGCCGTGCACTCTGACTAGGGTTGTTGTGGGACGTCAATGTGGTTCTGTAACATGCAGTCTTAGACCATGGCCCAGGCGAGCACTGGGATGCTGGGCGGTGGGACAACAGCCGCCAACGGCTCCCTCCGCCTCGAGTCGCTATGTCGAGTCCACTATGGATGAGGGAGTAGCACTGGATGACACTTTGTTGACAATGTTGCAGAGCAGTCAGGATGCGACTGCACAGGTGCAAGATTTGTTGCAAGCAAGGCGTGGTCAGCGAGGTTGGTTAGTGACGTCATGCACCCGCATGGAGCACATGCAAATACCGTCCTCCTTGCGGTGGTGCCGCCACCAACTACTGTCTGGTGAAGCAGTGGCAGGTTGTCAATCTGCCCTCTGCAGGAGCTGCTGGATGCCACGAAAACGTTGCCTCTGGAGACGCTGATGAGGGCTGCAGCGGGTCTGCGAGACTCTGCTCACCGCCACATCACGTTCAGCGCGAAGGTCTTTCTCCCCCTGACCAGGTTGTGCCGGGACAGGTGTGGCTACTGCACTTTTGCCACCCCGCCCGCTGTGGGAAGGCGCGCCTACATGACCCTGGAGGAGGTGCTTACTGTGGCACGCATGGGTGTAAAGCAGGGCTGCACCGAGGCGCTGTTCACGCTGGGTGGGTGCCACTTCTGCTCCTGCTCGGTGTGGCCACGGCGGCCTTTGCCGTTGCGGCTGTGTGGCTGTTGCGGCTGCTTGGCTGTTTGGCTGTTCCGACTGCTGCACTGTTTGGCTGAGACTAAAACAGCGCAACATAGGGTTATACTAGTGTCATGCACCTTACGCCTCTGAATCGTGCCATCCTGGCCTGGTACTTTTATGTAGGTGACAAGCCAGAACTGTTGTATCCAGAAGCGGCCATTGAACTGGCGCACATGGGTTACAGCAGCACTGTGGAGTACGTTACGGTTGCAGCAGCCTTGGTGATGCGGGAGACGGGTTTGCTGCCACACATAAATGCGGGTAGGCCCGCAGCCATGTCCATGAAGCTGCCGACGCAAAGAACTGCACACATGCAGACTGTGCTGACCTTCTTTACTGCTGCCGGGCCGCCTTCGAAGCATGGCTATAGAGTTGCTATGGTGCGTGCACGTTCAGGAGTGTTGGGGCGACAGGAACTGCGTCGACTCAAGGCTGTGAGCGCCAGCCAGGGCCTGATGCTTGAGTCGACGTCCAGGGACCTGCTGCAGCCTGGGAAGCCACATTACGCATGCCCAGACAAGGCAAGACAACGTTGCTGGTGAATGGGAATCTGCTTGGCAATACTATGCTGCAAGTGGAATCAACTGCCTTGCAGGCAGCACTTTTCCATGTATGCGGTTGCTGAAAGACTTGCTGTGTCCCTGCTGCAGGAGCCGGCTGTAAGGCTTGCCACTCTGGAGGCGGCTGGGCAGGAATGCGTGCCATTCACCACAGGCATCCTCATTGGTTAGTATTCACGACCACACAGGGTTGCAGGGCAAAGTTTTCGCTGCCATTTCAAAGCTTGCAAGGGTACCTGTCAGCTCCTAGCACTGGGAGCAAGGTTGCCACGGGAGACTCACCACCGTTTTGAGATGCAGGCATTGGTGAGAGCAGGCTGGACCTCATTGATGCACTGCTGCACATCCGGCGTTTGCACTGGCAGTATGGCCACATACAGGTTGGTTGGTCCACATGCTGCTGCTGTCCTCTGAACTGCAAAAGGGCACGCAGTTGACCTTTCACAGGCCAGAGTACAGGGCACTGCTAAACATGTTGTACTAGTTGGTACCTGACTGTCTCTTCCTGTCCCTTCCTTCCTTTACCGTTATGGATACAGGAAGTAATCATCCAAAATTTTCAAGCGAAAAAGGGCACAGCAATGGCAGCAGCTGCTCAGCCCCCACTGTCTGAGCTGCTGTGGACGGTTGCGCTGGCGCGGTTGCTGCTTGGGGCAAAGGTGGGCTGTCAAAGCTGCAGGGATCTACACCTCGGTTGTAATCAACTGCACATTGCTCTTCTTTGGTGATTTTCTACTTTAGGATCAACCAGCACCACTGCTCTGTTGATGTGAACAAGTGGCCGCATTCTTGATGCGTGCGGCTTATGCAGATGAACATTCAAGCACCGCCCAATCTCACACCTGAGCCCGACGATGTGGCGCCCGGTAGCAGCACCTCGCCTGATCCTATCACTGCATGGCGGTTGCTTCTGGATGCCGGCATCAACGATTGGGGAGGTGAGCTCTGCTGTTGGCACATAGTCAATATGGAGGGTTTATCTTTGGTCATTTGCCAAAGACGATGGCATTATCATTGATAGCCCCCCAGCATGACATCGGCTGTGTCTAGCAGCAGCAGACAAACGGAAGGGCGTAGCCTGGGGGGCAAACAGCAAGCACCTCCTCTCATTGGTAAACTGCAGTCTTTCTCCGTGCTATTTCCTTGCAGGCATGTCTCCTGTGACACGCGATTACGTCAACCCCGAGAAGCCCTGGCCCCACCTGCAACGCCTGGCAGCAGCCACCGCCTCTACTGGCAAAGCATTGTTGCCACGCCTGCCTGTGTACCCGGACTTCTTGCGTCGCCAGCAGCTGTTGCCGGTCAAGCCACGGCTGGGCGCTGAGTCAGCTGATATAGAGGAGCAGCAGCAATGCCGCATGTGGCTGGATGCTGGTGCCGGCAAAGACAGCCCCCTTGCAGCAGCATTGCGGCTTGCGGATGGAGAGGGGCTGGCCCGGGCCAGCATCTGGTTCGCTGGCGCACTTGAGGGCAGCTCTCAAGTGGCGGGTGGCTCTGGGCTTGTCAGCGGTGAGGTCAGGGATGAGGTCAGGCCTCAGCACGCAGCAGCATCACCTGTTGGCGGGCAGCAGGAGATGGTATGCGCAGGGACCGCGCAAACCCAGCTGACCGGGCAGCAACACGCCCTGAAGGGCAGCATGCCTTCCGTCAGGCATAAAACTGGGGGGGGCGTGTGGCAGGTTGGCCTGGGAAAAGCGGGCCTGTTGCAAGGCTGTCAGCGCCATGAGCAGGTGTCACAGGAGGTCCAGCAGGTGCTGAGTGGTGTGCTGCTCGAGGAGCGCGAGCTGGACGAAAATGAAATCCAACTGCTCTTTTCAGGCAAGTCCCTAGGCGATAACGGGACTGAAAGGCTGGCAATGACCCGCATGGCATGCAACGCAGCTAAGTTGACAGAAGCCTGCTGTTCTTTCGACCGAATTGTGCTCTTTGGTTGCAGCAAGGGGGGCGGATTTTGATGCTGTCTGTCAAGCTGCAGATGAGCTGCGGTACAGAGTGCACGGTGACGCAGGTACGACAGTGAACAACATCAGTTGGTTTGTTTTCTTCTGGCTTGCTTGTCCTCTTTTGCCGAGCACCTGGCGGGCTCGTGTATCGCCAGGTTTGTGCCATCGGAATCCCTCCCATGACCTGCAGTTTCGTATGTCATAAATCGGAACATCAACTACACCAACGTGTGCACCTTCTCCTGTACCTTTTGCGCCTTCAGGCAAGCGCTCGACCTGACTGCCTGCTGCCAGGTTGTGTTGCACCCAAAACAGCAAAGGCCGGTGGGTAAAGTGGCTGGGGGCTGCATGCGTGCATCC
>JAAMXP010002014.1:0-10757 GCA_019693395.1 Ettlia oleoabundans | reverse complement strand
ACCCAACACCCACCCACCCCACCCACACCCAGAGACATCAACTTACCCTCTTTGCGATCTCCAGCATGCGCCGCCTGTGATTCATGCGTTTCAGCTTGATGCCGGCCAGGGAGGAAAGAATGCGGGTGAGCAGGTTGGCCAGCAGGAAGAGAGTGAGGCAAAGAAGGATCTGCAGGGAGCAAGAGTTCGGGGTTGCACACCAAACAAGCGGTGGCCACCAAGTTGGGTTATACCTCGATAAAGGGGCACAGAAGGATAGGGCACAAGGAAAGGCGACCCAGCTTGATGCAGGCAAGCTGCACAGAAAAAGTGGGCAGCAAGAGAGTCTTCCCAAGCTGACCCAAATCTGCAGAAGAAAGTTTCTACCACACCAGACTGCTAGAACCAGCAGCAGCAAACTACCAGCGCCCTCCCCGCAGCAGCGCCAGCAGCTGCAGGAAGCACAAGCAGTGCTGGTGATTCTGCGGGAAGCACAAGTTAACTCAGGCCACAACTCAGCAGCAGCAAACCCTCCCGCACCCGAAAGAAGATCCAAAAGCGATTGTCCAGTGGGGGTTTGTAGGGATCGACAGACACACCACCCTCGGTGCCATCACCGCCTGGGGGCTGTGCGGCGTGCGGGGGTCCATCCAGCACCCAGAAGAGGTACCAGAGGGCGGTGTTCAAGCCCATGAACAGGCAGTGCCGCACCTGGGCCTGCACGTACCATGCCCATAGGCAGGGGGGTGGTGGTGGAAGACTCATGAAAACAGCGGGGGAGAGGGCCGGACAGGCGGAGGGAGGGAAGGAAGGGCAGCTGGCAGCAACCTCCGCCAGACCAGACAAGGGCGGGCTCAAAAGTAGCAGCGACGGCGACAGAGGCATGCACCCGCTATTGCACCACCCCACACAACTCTGTCACCCCGAAACACGCCACAGTGTAACAGATCTGCCCTTGCTGCCGCCCGGCATGATGCTACGCTCCGCCCACCACCCACCGACCCACCCACCTGTACATGCTCTGCCAGGTAAGAGATTTCAAGCGAAAGAATAAAGCTGCAGACGGGGTTGCCTCCTGTCCTGCACAGCTCGCCAAACGCGCTGCCGCCCTCTTCTCCCTCCCCCTCCTCTCCCTCCCTTTCTTTCTCCGCTTGTCGGCCGGTTGCCGCTGTCGCTGCGCTTGCCGCTGCTGCTGTGACGGCGTCGGCCTTGCTGCCCACCCCTGGTCCCAGCTGGTCCGACGGTACGGCAGATACCGCCTGACGGTGCCGCCGTGGGGCTGCCAGATGGCCCACAGGTGCGATACTGTCCTCCTCCAGCGCTTTCTTCCAGCGTTCCAGCCCGGATGGCGCAGAAGAAAGCGGGGTGGCGGTCAAGGGGGTGGGTGCACCTGCTGCCGTTCCCATCGCACCCTGGCTGCCCAGTGCAGGCGGGCCGCTGGTGGTGGCTGACAGTCGGCCGCTGCCGGGCCCACCAAGCTTCTCCACACGTAACCCGCTTAACCGCCCGCTGACGCTCGCTCTTGATCCCCCGCTAAGTTGAGCACTCAGGTTCTTCTCCCTTTCCTCCCTGGCCTGCCGCTCCCGCCGTGCGGCCTCCCGCCGCCGCCGGTGCCGCTCTCTTTCCACCTCGGCCGTCGCTCGGGCCCGCCCCCGTTGCTCCACCCCATCCAACCACGCCTCAACACCGCGGCAAAAGGCGGTGAAGAGGCGAGCTATGAGGAAGCTGGCCCACACCACGGCTGCGCGGCAATGTTGGGGGGGTAGGAAACGGTGCGGAAAAGAAAACCGCATGGGAACAGAGTTGCACAGAGTGTACATAACTGGCATACACAACCGCTGCACAGCAGTAGGTGCGTGGGCGGGTGGGTGCTGCGTGAGTGCAGCGGGGTGGGAGCGGTGCCTAAAGGGTCCTTGCAGGGCAGCAGAACACCGTTGCACCTACCCACATACCCACCCAAGCACAGATCCACCACACATCCGCCCAGCCGCACAAGCACAAGCAGCAGCAGCACAACCAGCACCAGCACCCATCCACCCACCTGGTATGCACGCCAGGAAGAAGAAGACACGCCACAGTATGGACTGATTGGCGCACTGCTCGGCACCCCCCTCCCCCGCACACTCAGCATCATAGTCCCCGCGCTCTTCCAGGTAGTAGTGGGCGCCCTGCAGGGATGCAAACGCAGGTTCGTTGCAGTTACTTTTCATTTCTTTAAATGCACACGCACCACAAATGTAATGACCATTAAGAAGCACATGTTTTCTATACATTTTGCCCAAGGTTGAAATCAGAGAGTGCTCTTGCAATGCAAACTCACAAGCCCCCTGAACAGGCACGCTCAGCAGCAGCCCAGCAGCTGCTGTAACCAGAAGTGTGAAGATTACTAGTGCATTAGACCTAGACTCAACTCACCACGCCGCTGAACAGCCCCGCCCAGCCCAGCAGCAGCAGCTGCCACACCCAGAAGGCACGTCGCTTCCAGAAGGGGGGGCCCTCGCACTTGTCCGCTGACTGCAGCACAACACACAGTGTGGCAGTGGAATGGAGAGGGAGCTCTGTCACAGGTGTGGATACGTGCATGCATGCGCGCGTGCGCGTGTGTATGCGGCGGTGGTGATGGGTGGTGACGGCTGCTGGCTGCCTGGCAGCAACAAGCCTCCTTCCCACCCTCTCTTGCTGGCTGGCTGGCTGTTGATGGCTGGCTGGCTGGCTGTTGATGGCTGGCTGGCTGGCTTACTGGCTAAACCATGCTTCATTCATGCACCGGCGGCCTGTCGACAACGTGCTGTAAGTTCTTCTCACTAAGTCAGTCACAAGGACAAGCAGGAAGCACACAGGCCAACCGCCGCCAGCTTCAGCAGCTGTGCTCACCGACAGCAGGAAGAAGTCGCCCTCCTCCTCCCTCAGCCTGTTGTTCAGCACCTGGTCGACCTTGAGGAAGAAGGGGCGGGGCTTGGGGGGCGGCGGCGGCAGGATCTTCCTGCAGTGCCGAGGAGGCGAGAGGGAGGAGGAGGAGGATTAGCTGGAGTGAAGGGGGGCAGCTACTTTGTGCAACACGACGCACGCTGGCGGCAGCAAGGTTAGCGGCAGCTGCAGGCAGCATGCAGCAGACTGTAGGGGGGGCCCTGTGGTGGCGGCCGGCGCCAAGGCGGCGCACAAGGTGGGCGGCAGAGAGTTGGGGGCCATACTTTGAAGCGGGAACCAGAGTGCGGCATGTGTGATGGCTGGGTCTCACTCACTGTATTGCGCTGTGGAGGGTGGCGGGGTCGACTGTTCGGGCGGTGGGCAGGAGCGGGATACGTGGTTTGGGCGCTTCTGCCTGCCTCATCACATCAGGCGCAGCAGTAGCGGCTGTAGGCAGCATGCCCCCGGGGTGGTGCTTGGGTGCTGCACCAGCTGCAGGGGCGTGCTGGACGCCCATCACGCCGCCTGGTTCGCCGCCCGCCGCCGGCGGGGCTGCAGCCTGCGAGCCAGCGCCCTGTTTACCGCCTGCCGGCGAGCGCGCGGGCTCCTGGATGCTTGCCGATTCATGAAGAAAGCCGTTCGAGGCGTCAGAAAAAACCTGGAGCTCCGCGAGCAAGCTTGCGGGCAAGCCGCCGTCGGCTTCGCTTTCTTCCGGGATTGTAGGAGGATGTTCCTCCCTAGGTGACCCAATCGAACTCTGTGGATCGAGCATGCGGTAGGGTTCAGCTGGCCATTATGCCCCCGCCATAAGGGCCGCCGTGGGGGAGGCCACCCTCAGGACGGTTCTCCATGCGGTAAGTCTTCAAGATTCGCGGAATCCGGGGGCCACGCATCACAATGCCCCGCCCCTGCTACGCGCGCTATGGCGGCGCTCTGCTGCGGCGGCTGGTGACGCATGCACCGCAGCACGGCTGCCGCCGCCTCTCCACGCCGTATACGGAGACTTTTACCCGTTGCCTGTTTCCAGAAAACCATTGAGATCGTATTTTGATCCTGATTGTGTGTTGTGTGACACAACTGCCAAACTGGAAGCAGCGGAATTACAGCGGGCGGAAATAAAACAGGAGCAAGCCGAGGCCGAATGGGAGCAGAAAGCAAGCACCTAAACGCAAGGGGGAGCACAGCAAAGTGTGTAAGACCTACAAGGTGTGTAAAGTCAAAGGCAGACAGATACATGTGCGGTCCAAGTTCTCAGCTGCAGAGCTTGAAGAGAGGCGGTATACCTCGTTCCACAAACACAACCCACTCTGACTGCACAAGTCAAGCGTGGGAAACTCAAACTCGACTATCATTCCAGGAACCCATCTTCCTCCGCCAAGCCAGCCATCTCCTCCACAATCACCTCCTCTCGCGTGAGCCGCCCGCCGGGGGGGCCGGTGGTGTTGCTGCTGAGCAGGCTGGATTGCAGCCCGGGTAGCGCATGCTGCAGACAAGCAAGACATGATACTCATTTTGAACAGGTCTGTACCGGCACCCAACGCAAGATACAGACTTGACCAAACGGGCTGCCCTGCGCAGGGACAGCTGCAGACCAGCGGTGTAGCCTCCGCATGTGGTGACCGCTGCCACTAGCCCGTTATCCCAGCTGCTTCGGGGGCAGAAACAGAACCATGCCACGGATCAACGGAATGTGAGGCACTCCTTCCCAGACGAAAAAGCACACAAGGCAGCAGCAGCAGCACCGACGGCGGCAGCCGCAGCAGTGCAGCCAGATGCATTTGTGGCAGCAGGGCCAGCAGCTTACCAACGTTTGCGCCTGGACGCCAGGCACTCTCGCTGCTGCCAGGATCGCCTCAATTTCCTGGTCTGTCTGCCTAGGGGGGTCACACCGCAGCAGCGCTCCATCCCCCTGCAGCAATGACAGGCAGGCAGGCAGGCAGGCAGACAGGCAGGCAGGCAGGAGATTGCAGAAGAGGGAAGGAGTCACAAAGTAGCGCCGCCTTACTCCATCCGCGGAAGCAGCGGCAGTGGCAGCGGGCAGGCAGCAGTGGTGGCAGGCACGCAGGTGGAGAAGAGCAGGGAGCACACAGCAGCAGCGCTCATCCCCTTGCAGCAGAGACAGGCAGGCAGGCAGCCGGCTGCAGAGAGCAAGGGAATCACGAAGCGGCGGCAAAGCAGCCAGCCACCCAGCACACCATTGACTCACCTGGCATTCTCGTGGCAGGTTTTTGAGGAACCAAGGGTGCTGCCTTATCTGCTCCAGGGTTATCCTCTTCTTGGGATCACCCACGAAAATCCGCCGTATCAGATCCACGCAGCCCTCCGACAGCAGTACATTTGGCGGCAGCTCGTACTGTACCGCCAAGATGCGCTGCATTACGATACAATAAACCAAGCAGTACTTGTAAGGGGGCGACTTGAGTGTGTTGGGTGGTAAGGTGAGCCGGCGTAGCGGGGGGGGGAGGGGGGGCGGCGGCGGGCAGGGTCGTGCGTCGGTACGCCGGCAATGGCTACGTTGAGGGCTGCCTGCCCGTGTGAAATGTCAGAACGGCTGCCGCCACCCAAATCGTTGGGTGCCTGCTTGCCACATTGCAGTTGCACCCACCTGTATCATTTTGGCGCAGCTGTCTGGATCTGCTGGGTCCTCAAAGGGATACCTGCCTGACAGCATCACATACAATGCCACCCCGCAGCTCCACACATCAGCAAGCCTGCCGTCGTACTGCACAGGTTGGGCATGTACAGCAGAGGTTGGGCATATACTGCAAAGGGCAAGAATATACGTGAGTTTAACACCACAGAGAAAAGCAGTAACCACCAGCAAACTTGAAGTCATGTTGCAGAGGGTGAGGAGGAATGGAGGGTGCAGTGCAAGAAGGCGGAACGCCGTGGAACGAGGGTCGACGAGGTGGAACGCAGGCAGCCAAGTTGAGCAGCAGCATGGCAACACGGTAACTACCAACAGCAATATAGTCGGGACGGGAGGTAACCAAGGGTGGCTGGCTTGCTGACTGGCTGGCTGACTGAGTTGAGTTGCTGTGCTTTGCTGAAGAGGGTGCATGCCACACAAACCACACAACGGCTCCAAAGAGGTGCAGCCTGGGTTGTGCACTCACCCCTCCTGTGGACAACACCTGCAGGCAGCAGCACAGCAGGGACAGCACAACAAGGCAGCAACACGCAAATAGTGGTGTTACTGCTGCCTGGAACCACCACATTACGAGTAGGACCAAAGTCGGCAACATGGATTCTTCCATCCAGCTAACCACCCACTCAAGCGAGTGGTGCTCGGACCCAAATACCCAATGACGGCAGGAATTGAGGGCTTTGTTGACGGAGCACTTGTCCTGACCTCCCCGCTTCCGCCACTGCCCACACGCTAACACATATGTTGCGGTCCCACAGACCCCCCACAGCACCCCATTGCAGCTGGGCTTCACATCGGGAGCGATGAGACGCCTCCCCCGCTGCCCCACCCTGGCACAACCAACACCCCATACATCCGCCACATGACCCTCTCCCATCAAAACCGCCGCACCTCGGGAGCAATATAGGCGGGTGTGCCGACAGTTGTTCTAAAGGAGGAGCCCGTAGCATTTGACTGCACATGAAGGCAGGCGCACAATTGTGGGCGAGCTGATGTGCGTGGCAGCAGTGTAGGGCTGGCTGCTTGCAAGCATGCAAGGGCCCGGCAGGCCCAACCGCTACATATGTGGACATTATTTATAAGGAAGTCAGTAAAAAAAAACAGCGTGGTGGGCATATGTGTAGCACAACACAACCGCGCTGCCTGTCACGATGTGCGGACCTGCTGCGTTGCCTAAAACTGCTACAGCAACTATTCAGCTACAGCGACTGCACTGCTTCAGCAACAGTACTGCTATGCCAACTGGCAAAGAAGAGTCTGTCAGGCGGATGCGCTCCCTACCTTGCTGTATCCAAAATCGCAGATTTTTATTCGTGGCGCCGCCCGGCCATCCAGCAGCGTGTTTTCAAGCTTCAAGTCGCGGTGACACACTCCCTGCACCTCTGGGGAAACAAAGCGTTGGCTAAGCAGGCAGGCGGGCAGGATGGCGGCAGAGGGCAGGAGGTCAAGCGGTTGGGCAGCACGGCGCAGCCCTCACACATGCACACACCCCACCACCACCCACCGCCGCCACCACCACAATAGCGCCAGACGACTGCCGAACCACGTGATCAACAAACACGCGCCTGACGATGGCACCATGCCACGCCGCACACCAGCTGCTGGAAGAAGTAGCGGGCAATGTCCTCCTTGAAGCGAGCCATCTTGGCAATACGCTCAAACACCGTGCCGCCGCTGGCGTACTCCATTGCTATGCCGAGGTGGGTGGGTGTGAGGAAGACCTACACGGCACGGAAGGGACAATCGAAATGTGTGCGCATTTGCTTATCGCAAAAACCAATTCAAATGTGTGGGCATGGGAAAGACGTGTCGGACAGGACCGTGCACATATGCCCCAGCCCCAGACTGGCGGGCGTTCACCCCACCTCACGAAACTGCACAATGTTGGTGTGGCCTGACAGCTGCTTGTGGTTCATGATTTCCCGCTGCACGTTCTGGTTGATCTGCAGCTAATGGGGCGTGCAACTTATCATTTAAATGAAGCAGGCACGACAGGCAGCGTTGGCGGCGGCCTTGGCGGCACCCAAGTGCTGCTGCTGCTGCTGCCCCGCAACTTCATCAGCTGGTGAACCCGTCCCGACACGCCGCTCCAAGTCCTAACGGCTGTCGCACCTGGCTGCCCCGTTCAATGAATTTGACGGCAACCAGCTCTCCCGTCGCCCGGTTTCGCATCAGCATGGCCACGCCGTAGGCGCCCTGGCCCAACTCTCGTACCTGCACAGTTCTCTTGTATCAACGAGTCGCCAGTGTGCGCAAGACGGCGCCAAAGGCCGGAACGAGGTACTTGCAAATCACCCGCTTAGGTGTGGGGTGTCGGCAGCGCCTCACCCACTCATACTTGTCTCCGTAATTAATCGCCGTCTCATCGCCAGCCATGCCCGTCGTTTGCAGTTCCCAGCTGTGAGATGTTGGTAGGCTCACTCCCCTTCCGTGGGTGGCGCACTCACTTACATCACACTAGTGCTAGCACAGTATTAATGCTTGATCGCATGCCGCGCTTTTGCACGAGGCGAGGTGGTGCCAGGGTGGCGTTAGCGCTGGCGGGACACCCGTGCATCTAAGTGCGCCGAATGGCCCCCCCCACCTATCCTTAACTAGCAGACAGCAAATTATTTGGTGCTCTACGAAGGCAACGCCTTTACGTCACGAGAAAGCGATACCTTTTCTCAGTCAAAATGTGCACATGTGTACATGAGACGCCGCCACTGCACTCATGTGCCTCTGCCGGGTTGAAATGACCAATATTGGCTTATTTAAATGTAAGCCAGGAAATGCACATCAGGAAAAGGTAGTGCAATCATAACTACAGTAATGTGATTCAATAGATGAAGTTCAAAACAGGTAGTTGTATAATATTAATAACAGTTCAGGGCGTGCCCACATCCACGGCCATCAGCCGCAGTACCTCACTCAGGTGCGGATGCTGCACCACCAGCCCGCCTCCGCCGCGCCGCCACTGCGGCTTGGTGTTGTTCAGGTCCCCCACCATCACTAGTGGCCGCGGCGGGTTGTCTGCAGCCCCACCACATGGGGGGGAACATGTCAATATTTGCAGGGCAAGTCTAGCAGAGTTCAGCAGCACTTCTCGAGTGGAAGCATCAGACAGCAACATGGGCAGGAAGGAAGTTTAGGTGAGCGGATTAGCTGGGAGGCGGATGTGCTGGCTTACCGCTCAATATACAGTGCGATCTATCTGCTTAAGCTCAGTCTAGGAGGGTGGAAATCACCTCCCAGTGCAGGCAGGCAGCAAGGCTGGCAGGCTGGCACAGAAGGCACGCAGGCAGGTAAAAGGCATTGCTCCTCCATTTGAAGGCGGTGGGCCTTTCAGGCAGTCTGTTGTCACCCTGCTGGAGTGCTAAGCTGGCTGAAACAGGCTGCATAAAAGCACTGTCACGCTTCTATTTTGGAGTTCGGAACCACAGCAGGCACAACACACCTGACTGCCGCAGCCCCACGCACACCGCCAGCTTGGCGTGCTCGCTGCCAGACTGATACGGTGCGTGGTCGAAACCCGGCACCCGCAGCGTGGTGATGTTGATGATGGTGCTGGTGGAGGCGCACTTGGCGTCCTCACCCTACGTTGCAGCACCAGGGTGGAGGCGCAAGCGGTCAATAAGGATCCAAGTTGGTTCAAGGACTGCGGTGAGAATACTCATTGACAAGGCGCTTTAACGTGGGCTTCAGCCATGCATTGCAACCCGATAGGAATCTCCACCTTTCACCGCCTTCGGACTGTTGAGTGAATGGCGCCCCACGCACCCACCCGCCCACCCGTACACCCCCTCACCTGGTTCTGCCGAAGGTTGGTGCGCACGAGCCAGCGCCCACCACACCGTGCTGCCACCGTTGCATAGAAGTTCGCCTCTGGTTCATTTGCCTTGGCTAGGTGCCACAGCCCGCCGCTGCAGCAGCAACGGGAGGGCAGGCTAGGCAAGCATGCTAGAAGCTGGGGGTAGGAGACAGGGAAGAGTACTCGCAGTTGCACCGGAGAGCGGCCACAGATGGCAGACAGCTGCTTACCCCAGGTCAGCTGCCTGGAACCCTCGTCCCAATGCCTTGGTGTAATCCTTTGGCTGATGGGGCCAGATGCACGCGTCCGAAGCATAGTATACAAGGGCCTGCAGTTGGGAAGGGTACCGGGTTCTTTGCACTCGGTTGCATACTAGGCGGGAGTGACCACCCGTGTGGGCTGGGTGATGGTTGATTGAGCAGAGAGAGGCACCACAGGCGGGCAGGCGGGTGCAGGCATCTGGCTGCTTTGGCTGCTGCCGCTGCTGCTAGTGGCTTTGGATAGGCAGCGCCGCTCTCGATAGCGCACGCAGCGGCAACAGCCTGCGAGCCAACTTAGGTCCAGCCAGCAGGCCGATGCAGCAAGGAGAACATCACATGGAGAACAGGTCTGAAGGAAAAGGTGCCACCCAGCCAGCCCCTCACCTGCATATGTTGCACCTGTTGCAGCACGGCAGGCAGCTGCCGGCGCGGCAACAACACCCACAGAAACGACTGATCCCGGTCTGTCTAGCGGGCTTGAATCTGGGAAAGGCCCTGCCTGCTCAAACCAGACGGGGAAGAAGGGTCGTGGCAGGGCCAGCGGGGTACGGAATGTACCAGCCAAACCATGCTGTAGTCATCCCACCCTTCCTCTGGTTCCAGGCCGGCAGCCAATCCATTCATCACCACCTCTGGAGACTTAGAGTCAGGCGCTGCCGGCACACATTGGCTGCACACAAAGCTTCCAAGCCGACAGCAGAAGCAGCAGCAGTTCATGGTGTCGGGTGGCAGCTGCGGTGTCATGCCACCTGGCGCTGCACAGCAGTTTTGGCAGCCACTGCAGCAGCAGAGCAGTCCCACCAAGCCACCTGGGCTGCCTTTGCCTACGCAGCCGCTGCATGCACCTGTCGGCAATACCTTTGGTGGTCCCGTCCATGCCGCCGCTGCCATGGGTGCCGCGTTTCCAGCAACAACAAGCAGCACGGAACCCCAGCCCAGCTGGGCCTTTGCATACAGGTGGCATCCCGTCGGCTGACATTCGCCACTGATGCCAGCCGACGGGGCGGGCTGCTGCAGCGCTGGGACACCATTGACGACTGGTTGCATGCGGTACAATGTGGGCTTCGAGGGTTTGTTTAGGGTTTAGGGTTTAGGGTTTAGGGTTTTTAGTTTTAGGGTTTAGGGTTTAGGGTTTAGGGTTTAGGGTTTAGGGTTTAGGGTTTAGGGTTTAGGG